>JADDOH010008744.1:0-106327 GCA_016648135.1 Agrypnia vestita
AGTAGCAGGTTTATACATAATTAGAATACAACAAACGATTAAATGTAAAAGAAAAATAAAGGGTATAAATGTAAAAAGTATATATACATAGTTTAAACATAATGAGGTTAGACATGTATGTAAAAAAGGTATATATGCAAAAGGTGTAAAGTAGCAGGCTTGTACAAAAAGTGTAAGGTAGCAGGTTTATACATAATTAAAATACAACAAACGATTAAATGTAAAAGAAAAATAAAGGGTATAAATGTAAAAAGGTATATATATATACATAGTTTAAACATAATGAGGTTAGAAATATATGTAAAAAAAAGTATATATGCAAAAAGTGTAAAGTAGCAGGTTTATACATAATTAAAATACAACACACGATTAAATGTAAAGGAAAAATGAAGGGTATAAATGTAAAAAAGTATATATACATAGTTTAAACATAATGAGGTTAGACATGTATGTAAAAAAGGTATATATGCAAAAGGTGTAAAGTAGCAGGCTTGTACATAATTAAAATACAACAAACGATTAAATGTAAAAGAAAAATAAAGGGTATAAATGTAAAAAAAGTATATATACATAGTTTAAAAATAATGAGGTTAGAAATATATGTAAAAAGGTATATATGCAAAAAGTGTAAAGTAGCAGGTTTATACATAATTAAAATACAACAAACGATTAAATGTAAAAGAAAAATAAAGGGTATAAATGTAAAAAGGTATATATATACATAGTTTAAACGTAATGAGGTTAGAAATATATGTAAAAAAGTATATATGCAAAAGTGTAAAGTAGCAGGTTTATACATAATTAAAATACAACAAACGATTAAATGTAAAAGAAAAATAAAGGGTATAGATGTAAAAGGTATATATACATAATTTAAACATAATGAGGTTAGACATTTATGTAAAAAAAAAAGTATATATGCAAAAGGTGTAAAGTAGTGATCTCAGAAATTTTTACTCACCGATAATATAGCAATATTAAATTTGAATAGCCAGCTATATATATAAAAAAATTTAAGACATTATATAAAAATTTAATATTTTGAAAAGAAATGATCATATAGTGTTTTTTAAATTTTGAGAGAGATAGATTTAAAATGTCGACATATGTAGGTAGTTCATTGCCAAGTTTGTGCATTGATAACAAAATTATATTATTCTTAATATGATGTAATGAATATGGTTGCATGATTGACATCTTCGTCGACAGTCTGGAGAAAGTAAAGTTTACACTTAAAGAGGCAATACTGCTTCGTTACTGACTTCAGCTGTTAATATGTAATGGTGGGTAATATATATTTTTCGTACACATTGCCGCTTTGTACTTTATATTTTTAATTTCTGTACTCATGTTTCGGTGCTATTCCGGTACTTTTAATAATTTGCTACTTGTAATTTATATTGTTTAATGTATGTTCTTTTAATTTTATGATATATTTTTTCATGTAAAAGCCTATACGCATTGCTGCTCGTTACCTACTCTACATTTTTAATTTTTATACTCATGATTTGGTGCTATTCCTGAAACTTTTAATGTATGTGCTTTTTGAAATTTATTTTATACTCTTTATGTAAAAGCCTAATGGGCGTAAACAAATAAATAAAAATAAATAAATAAATAATTTTATTATCATCTCGAATACTTGATATCCACTCTCCGGAAAATTTTAATATATTTTAAATCATTTTAATATAATTTATCATTTTAATATGGTTTAGGAATAACGGAATTCTGTAATTTCTACGAGTATAAACAACCCCAATCTTACCAAATCCATTTCATGTAGTGAAAGACGCGGGACTTATATTCTCCCTAAAATGTAAAATGAACCCGGTCTAGATGAGGCATCCTTATTTAGTTTCAGGACAACGAGGTTTACGCGTTCCACGAGGAGTATGATATAACCCGATCTAAACGAAGGTAATTTTATACAATTTTAGGACAACGGAACTTACAAATTTCATAAAGTATATCGTGAAGCCAATCTAGGCGGAGACACTACGTATATTTTAAACAGAGTAAGGGTTTAAATTTTACCATCAAGTCTAATATACCGCAAGAACGTCCTAGGCATAGTAAACAAAATAGCGGTCAAAACTGAAGTGTTTCTATGTTCACACGTTTAGCTCAACACGAATATTATAAGTTTCACAGTTATAATACAAGACGCGAATTCCTAAACGAATCATTTTAAAATAGTTCTAATTGGAATCTACATGTTTCATATTTATTAAATGAAGGCGCGAATTCTAAACGAAACACTAACATTGTTTAAAACGGGACCCTATATTTATATATGCTTAAAATGAAACGCGAATTCCTGAACGATAGCATTTTATATAACTAAATGTAACGAAATCTTATATAGTTTATAAATAAGAAGACCCGGCCCCAGGCGGTTTTTATATATTTTCAATATAACGAGGTCCTATAACATCTTTATAAGTATAATACAACCCCGGTCTAACGAAACAATGTACTAGAAGTTTTTATATGTTTGAATACATGATATACGTTTTTTTTTTATACACGTTTTTATACGCGAGATTTACGTCTTCGTACAGTACGAAGTACCCCAAATTATACAATCGCGAAGTTTACATCACTCCTAATGTATAACCAGAACTAATTGAAACATTTTTCATAGTTTAAGTCCGCGAGGCAAATATCTTTCATAAAATATAAAATAACCAGAATCAAATTAAACATATTTTTACCTTATAGACTTTCCCCAACGCGCGTAATAATCCCGGCCACATGAAACGTTTTTATATGTTTTAATAGCGCGGGACCTATGTTTTCCTATATAATATAAGATAACCCGGGCCGAACGGAAGCAATTTTATATACTTTATAAAATAGTGAAACTTGTACTTCTGTAAAACCGTAAATAAACCCCGACCCCCACGAGATTATTTTATATAATTTTTTAGAATAATGAAATTTCATACATCTGTAAAATTGTAAATAAGTCCCGACTCTCACGAAATTACTCTATATAATTTTAAACGAAATGGAAATCTAGATTATTATGGGCTGAACCTGATACCCCGCGAGATCAGCTATATATTTTTCACTAGACGTATTTTTAATCCCAGAATTTATTCGCTATAATTTTAACGGACTCTTACTATTAACCATAAACAAAAAAAATTATTAAAATAAACTAAATATTCTTTCGATAACTAAAATAAACCCGGTCTAATCGAAACATTTCATATAACGAAATATTATATGCCTTACAAATGTAAAAATTAAAATGAGACCTCGCGTATTTAGCAAAGATAGGTATTTTATAAGACTTATTTAAAATCGAATCTGTTAGT
Organism: Agrypnia vestita; assembly: GCA_016648135.1. NCBI lineage: Eukaryota > Metazoa > Arthropoda > Insecta > Trichoptera > Phryganeidae > Agrypnia > Agrypnia vestita. Next base: position 3,327 of record JADDOH010008744.1, read on the forward strand.
AACAACTCCTTTATCTTTTAACAGCTTCCCGCGTGATTAGCGTAAAATAGGTATCTTTATAACGCACAGCTAGTTTCCAGAGATCCGCCAATACTATACTTAGTAAAACGAAAATTTAACTAAATTTGAACTCTACCTTTTCCTGAAATTCTGCGAATATTATTCTGTGAACCTAGTAAGACGACAAAAATAATTAACTTTATAGAACATAGTGATTTCCGAAGTTCCGATATGCCAGATTAATTACCTTTATAAAATAAAATCAATCCCGTACTCTGAGTTAAAACTCTTTTGACAGGACCTCGCGTATTTAGCATAAGATAGGTATTTTTACAAGATTTATTAACAATTTCCCGCGTGTTTAGCATAAAATAGGTATCTTTATAACGCACAGCTAGTTTCCAGAGATCCGCCAATACTATACTTAGTAAAACGAGAATTTAACTAAATTTGAACTCTACCGTTTCCTGAAATTCTGCGAATATTATTCTGTGAACCTAGTAAGACGACAAAAATAATTAACTTTATAGAACATAGTGATTTCCGAAGTTCCGATATGCCAGATTAATTACCTTTATAAAATAAAATCAAACCCGTACTCTGAGTTAAAACTCTTTTAACAGGACCTCGCGTATTTAGCATAAGATAGGTATTTTTACAAGATTTATTAACAATTTCCCGCGTGTTTAGCATAAAATAGGTATCTTTATAACGCACAGCTAGTTTCCGGAGATCTGCAAATATCAGTTCTATATATGCCGGACTAATCAACTTAATAAAGCGCAGTAATTTCCGAAGTTCTAATATGCCAAATTAATTACCCTTTATAAAATAAAATCAAACCCGTACCCCCCTTTTCTTTTAACGTGAGCAACCAACAATGTCGAAGAGTATATTTACCCGTACACACTTTCACTAGAATTTAAACTATAATTTTCACCCACTGAGACACTCTAAGTCGACGGTAATTATCACTCACGGTAATTATCACTCAAAAAAAACAACCGACGCAGATTTTGCGCTCTCGTAGACCGTCACCAACTGCCTGATTTCTGCTGTGTCTTGACATTTTAAACCCCCCCTAGCAGCCAAAGGTCCTAAGTCGTGTGTTTCCAGGATTTTCAATATCCTACTTTCCTTGAAACCTAAATCTTTGTTCCTAAGATTCAATTTGGCAAAAAAAAACCATATCTCCACTCGGATATGTCAGTTGATCCCACCTCCTGTTGCCGTCTCTGTCTCCATCCCTGTGCCTATTTGGGACGGACTCAGTGGCTTCGGACGAATTGAACTCGCTTCACAAGCGCGATAATTAATTTTTAATATTTAATTTCTAAGTTCAGTCCATATTGTCGTTTGATCAACCGTAACTACAATCTATCGGGTACTCCCCTAATCATAGTTGATGTTTCTTCATTATCTACCATTATTATGCCCCGTTCCCTCGTATTTCCACTCGTCTTTATCGGAAATTTAACGTTTCTTGGCCGCTATATCATGGGATCAATTTCCATATATTCACCACGTGCACACTGCATACCTAGATATAACAATCATCCAAAGGTACTATACCTAATTTTAAATTAATTTTGGGCGATCTTTTCTCGTGAATCATCCAATGAATCCTGTCTTTTGGCCGCGACTCTCCGCGCACAGGGACGTATTAGCTCCCTCCGTTGCGGAATTTAAACATAATTTGTAACCATTTATTATTATTTTTATTGGCAGTAAGATTGATCCACAAAGTAACTATGTTACATAGACAGTGAATATTCTCGAACAATATAATACTGGAAGAGTACTATTCGCTATAACACAATAAACTATTAATGTAAGTTAAATTAAATTTTTAAATTCAGTGGAAGATTTTTAAGATCGTTTTGCTTTTAATTTTTTTCCCAAAACAAAATAAATAAACAAATAAATAAACACACAGATACACACTCACACAACCCACTATTGGACATGTTTTTATTATTCTTTTATCGATTGTATGTATGTGTTTTCGCGTAATTGGCCCAAAACTCTGTGCATCAATTATTGTCTTTTCTTCAAAGATTGATTAATTATATGGCTGTAAGAAACCCAATAAATGAAAACAAATAAAACAAATAAGTAAATAAACCTCCAGTGCCGCAGGCAAGGCGTCGGATTAATTCAGTGCTCATTTATTGCCAAGGCACTGGACGCCTCCGCTGATAACTATATACCGCTCACCATGTTCTTAGAGGTGTGTTGAAAGATTGCTAGTATCTGTCGAATCGGTCTCAAGTAGTTGTCTGTATTTGTACGTTTATCATTATTACATGCTCTTGCTATATCCGTTCCACTTCACATTATTGTTCCTCCCGTCTTCGAATTTCTATCACACTATGTTCTCCTATGTTTTTGGTACTTATATGCTTGCTTTTTACTTGCATTTACTCCTATATATATTTGTTTCATTTATCCATCCATCTATAAGATCCCCATACGCTTTATCCTTTTATTTCATGTGTATATGGGCCGCAAATTCATATTATTTTATTTACAATATTCTTATCTAGATACACTTGTTCCAATTATGTTTTGTGGTTATTACTAACAAACCCGGCGAAATCTGAGCTAGAATAGCCAATCGTATACACGTTACCCGTCCTGTTGAAACTACGCTAACGTCGGACAGGTTTGTAGTGATTACATAGTTAATATATTGTATATATATTCGAGTATATTATTTTCTTGTCGTGCCATTAATATGCTTACACGTTATCGTTATCTCTTTCCTAACTGTATATACCGTCATTGCACAATTACCTATCTGTTGTAAAAGCCTGAAGAGCGTTAGTCTACAGATAAATATAATAGAATTATAGTTAACTTTTCTATCTGCCTACGTTATCCGATTCCCGCGAAACGAAAATAAATCATTATCCGCTCAGTTAAGGTCACCCCTCTGGTACAACGTACACGTTTAATCCGTGCTCCACGGCCAATTCCTATAAATTATTTATGGGGCGTTTTCCTCTCGCGATCCCCCGATTAGGACCTGCCTTCCTTGCCTTTGCTCATATTCTGCTATCTCTCTTGCGCGGCAATCCACTTAAGATCACGATTAATGACATTTAAGCGGTTTCAAAACCACAGCAAAAAAGGCCATAATTCTGAAACCTCGTGGAACTGTCAATATCATCGTCACCTTAGAGTAGACGTTAATCGGTTTTTTAATGGCTTAAACTGCAATAAATGCGACCTAAATCTCTGAAATCCATGTTCAGCTTTTTTATGTGAAGCACATGCGGACCGCTCGGACCGCATCGATCGTCAACCATTTGTACCAAACACGGCTTTACCACAAGATCAATATGATTTATAAAAATTGAATAGTAACTGCTCGTAACCTATATCCGATCAATCGCTACTAAATCCGTCCCAATACTAGCGTTTCATCATCCCCAAATTTTTGTAGCGCCAATACTCCGCCAGGTGGGTTTAGCTCAATTTTTTCCCGCGTAGCATTTAAATCATCTTAGAGTTCAAAATAAAATAATAAAATAAAATAAAAAAAAAATCTATAGAAACAGGTGATTCATCACAAGCTGAACACATAACAGAGCGCGAGCCACAATTTACAGCGGGTAGGAGAGATGACGTCACGCGACTCCACTGGATGGAACAAAATTATTAATGAAAAACGCAAAATTAAAATTCTTTAAAATTGAACAAAAGTCTGAAAATAACCTTGTTATTTTCAGACTGTTGCTAAATTTTACCCAAATTTTCATTTTCATGAAAGAAGTTTACCATATTGAAAAAAAAAAACTCCATTCTTTCTTCCAAAAAATCTCCATTCATTCTTTCAAAAAATCTTCATTCTTTCTTTCAAAAAATTTCCATTCATTCTTTCTCTTACAGGGTTCTCGGAATGAATTTTTGAGTTGACGTTTTCACCAGGTCTGTCCAGTTTGTTTATCCGTCCATATTATGAACTTCGAAGTTTGATGTATTAATCATGTGATTTGCCAGTTCCATATTTCTGGATTCTACCTTCCTTCTAAACTAGCCTCTCACATTTTAAATATATACTAATAATATATAATAATATTAATACTCTTGAAGACAGGCGAACGATAAGCGATATGAAATACCTTTACAGAATACTTAATAATCGCATAGATTCACCTGAAATTTTAAATTCGATACACTTTAATGTCCCGCAGAGACGAACAAGAACACCACGTCTTTTCCACTTAAATCATTGGAGAACAAACTACGGTAAAAACTGTATAAAACTGTGTAAAAAAAACAGAGTTCTAGATACCTATGACACGGCCTTTGCAGATCTCCATATTTTAGTATTTAGTTTTGAGCAGTTTACAAAATCCCTTACGTATAAACTCACGCAATGACACTTTTCTTCCTACACATATGAACACACACACTAACACATAAAAACGCATACACACACGGACACATAAAAACACATAAATACACACACTCACACAAACTCACTATTTTGACATATTGTTTTTTATTATTTTTCTATCGATCCTGATATTATATTCTTGTATATATGTGTTTTTTTGTAATTGGCCCAAGACTCTGTACATCAATAATTGTTTTTTTTTCATGATTTATTAATTACATGGCTGTATGAAAACCAATAAATGAAAAATAAAATAAAATTAAGAGGTAAAGTTAGTATTTTTGGATGTAGGAGGTAATCTTCGAAACTACTCATCCGATTTCAAAAATTCATTAACCAATATTTAGAATTGACTTTCAATAAGAACAAAGGCTATATTATATTATCCCGTTAAAATATAAGGGCTTCTCGTGGTGACCTATTTCACAACTAAAGTCGACCAAAAAATGGTCGAGCGATGCGTTTTTTACAAACGCTGACTTAACGGTAAGAGATATTTAAGTACTTTCTATAGAGAAGTTGTAGAACTCAAAAATTCTATAAAAAAAGTCCATGACGACATTATCTATATGTTAAGGTTAATACACAAAATTCAAAAAATATGACTAAAATATGACCTGTGCAAAGCCACACGGGTAAGCTAGTCTTTCATAAAATAAATGAAACCAGATATTTTATCTAATGCTATCTCAAGTGCTACATTTAAAGTTTTGGTCTAACCGTGTGTGAGATAATTAAGAAATAAGAGAGTTGAAAAAAACTGTTCATCTTGTGACACTTCAATCCTGTCACGATATCATCTTGAGGCTGTACATGTATTTAAAGAATATAAATCAAATCTTTCTTCTTAATCAACATAAACAGCTATATAATATCAAAGTAATAGGAATCTGCATAATTATTATTATTACATACGACTAATTTATAAACATTTCAGTTTTCCTAAGGCTTTTAATTAACTTCTTCAAAAAAAGCTAAATGATTTTGTTGCTACATTATAAATTAATTAATTAATAAAAATGTACTTTATTTTCACCAATTATATATTGAAAATATCAACATGTTGCAGAGCCAATGGTCCCATCTGAATACAATTTATACTAACAATTTTAAAAGCAGAATCAAAGACTAAAAAATAAAAATTTAGAAAAATCGTATGAGAAAAATGAATAAATAATTAAGTACCATGAAAACAAATTTGAAAGACAATTATTTTTAAAAAGGACCTGGTTATTCATAATATTCAATTTATTATCAATATTTTTTTTTATTTACATATTTCTAATTTATCAAACTGTAATTCTGTGATAATTTGTATGTAAAACCTTTATTAATATCAAAACGATGCATAACTAAAAGATGATTCGAAAATTTGGAATAATTATTACTACTTAAATGCCTTAAGTGATCCTTAACTCTAAAATCAAAAAGTATAAGGTGTAAAAATTTTGTATAAATATATATAAAAATAAGAAATTAAATCACATCCGATTTTTTAAGAATAGTTATTATCCTTATTAATTCATATGTACTTTTTAATTTATTATTAGCATAGATAGCTGATTGAACAGAATTCGGGATTTTTTCAACTGTCGAATTTGAAATTTGAATATTTATAAATACAATTTTTCTCCAATTCTTTTTATTCTTATCTTATACAAAACTATAATTAAACGCGTAACATTTAATAATATTCAATTCAATTGTGAAAAGTATTCACGGGTAATGTTCCATTATAAAAGTAAGTATTCTTGTTAATAATCTAAAATTGACCAAAACAAAAAACCGGAAGTGAAATGTCACCGAGCCGCAACGGTTGGCGACACACGTTAACTGTAAACGCCCGCAAAGCTGCATTTCTTATGCAGTCTTTTGCAAGTTGCATCGAAAATTCCATTTGTGCATTGTTGTACCGCTATTTCAACTCTAAACCCTTTTCTTCTCATGTCGCTTCCAGCCTAACCTAACCACCGTCCCCGGGTTCTTCGTGAATTATATACTCACAATTATTGTGCATTTTCCTTTGACATGAGGCCAATTTTAGTGCATCAAATTGCACTGTCCGATGCAAAAAGAACCCTTCCGTTCACCATTGCAATTTTGTAAAAATGTCGAGTCGCATGTCATGCGGCTTTCTCAAAATATTTACGGTTCAGGTAAATTGAGAGTTTTAGAAAAACGCATGAGCGTATTTTAAATATTTGTCGCTAATATATTTCGGTTATTTATTCATGTGGGAAAGTAAGTATGAAAGTTTTTGGGTATCCATAAGGCTTATAACCTATCTTATGGCTGGCTTAAGTGACACCCAAAAAGATTTCTATACCTATGTACTTTCACACATAAATAAAAATAAGTCTATAATATATCTTGATTATTAATGTGGCCTTAAGGATAAATCCGGTATTGTGTTGTTGAAAATTTCGAACATACTAAAAATATTCTAATTATAAATTTCTTTATGTAACGCTGAGTATATATATTTTATCAAACCGGTATCGTAGACATTTAATTTTCTTCATCAGCTTAATGTCTAAACCGGTTGGATAAAATATTTATGTCCAGTAATACACAAAAAGTTAATTATTGATTTCATTAAGTGGTAGCCAATTTACATTCAGTGAAAATTATTCATTTCTTAAAAAGTAGCATGTCTTAAGTTTATGACGGAATGATCGGGAAGCGGAAGTGATACATATAGCCTTTTTTTAATTACAAAATTATGCTAAATTGGATAAAAATTACACGTTGTCCTACTTAAACACTGATATTTTAAGAGTTATGATTAAAACTCTTGTCTGGAGTGTGCTGATGAATGGCAGCGAAACATGGACCATCGGCCAGAGCATGTCCGGGAGACTAGCGGCCTTTGAGATGTGGTGCTGCAGGCGCATGGCGAGGATCCATTGGTCAGAACATATCCGAGGTGTTGAGCAGGGTAGGCGAAAAGAGGCGGCTCCTTAACAGAATCGCCCAACAGCGAGCAATTTGGATAGGCCATAATATAAGGCATCCGGGCCTGCTTTTCATCATCAACCATCGTCGAGGAAAATGTTGAAGGCAATAATCGTAGAGGCCGCCCGAGATTAAGCTACGTAGACCAGATTATCGGAGGTGCGCTGAAGCACCTACCAAGAAATGAAGAGGCTGGCAGGTGACAGAGAGGAGTGGAGAGGGCGAGTGCTTATTGCAGGCAAATCCTAGGATTGCGAATCCTAGGAATAAAAAAATAATAGAAATATAGTACCATGAGTACAGGAATGTGTATTAATTTATTTATTTATTAACAACTTTTCGGGCTTTTACAAAAATAAGGTAAAGCTTACATTAAATGAATGAACACTTCAAACAAAATGTCTAGAAATTGTTGCAAAGTAAATGCCCAAGAAATACAAATAAAAAATAATAAAAATATAAAGTAAAAAGCAAATATATACATAGCAATAGCACAATACAAAAATATAAATGTAATATAAAGTAGAAATTTATTTGCTTTCTTTCGCCAATTGTGTAAATGAGTGTAAATTTTGCAATTCAAGGATTCATTATTTAGCAGCAAAATCGTAAGAAATGATATTTTAGCTGCATTTAATATGTAAATCATCAGAAAACTAGAATATAGCCTTCAAAGGCTTTCAATTTTTGCAAAGATTGTATGAAATTACTTAATTCTTTTATTGTGGTATTCTTTGTCCTTCTTGGAATGCTACAACAGTGTAAATAATTTTGCATTTATATGTTTGATGCCTTACCAGAGCTGAGATACTACGATCCTTTTCCCGTGACCCAATCGAGCTGAAACTTTGCAGGTGAACTAGTAGCGGCGATAGAAATGATCTAACAAACTTTCGTTAAAAAAATTAATAATTATAGTATAATTTTGGATTTTTCAAAATTTTAATGGTTTTTTCAAATTGGAATCAATACAAATGAGTAATGAGCCCGACGCGTGCAGTAGGCCCGAAACCTGATTCAATGAGAAAGGTAGTATAATGGAAACTTGGTTTTAATGGGTTAGTTTTTTGATAATTAAGCCTGAATGGGTGTGAATATGAATTAGTATGTATAATGTATATTCGGTTTAACCGAACTTCAATATTAAATTTAAAAGAAAATTAAATATTTAGTTTTAAACCACTTATTGCCATATATTTGTCAACTAGTTTTGGTTGGTCTCAATCTCTATCAGGGCAAGCGTAATATAGACTAATTAATATAAGTATAGACATTTATATATGGAAAGAAAATCATAGAGGGACAAATTGGTTTAAGCGATGAGAGAGGGAACGACTTTAAATACGGTATATTAGATAAATTTACTTTTTTATTTATTATTTGGTTATTATGACAACTTATTATTATTATAATTTGTTGTTATGAATTTTTATTTTATAAAATGTATGGAAGTGAAGCCTGGAATTAGCAAAAGAGGAATGAAAGTAGACTGAATGCGGTCACTAAGACGCTTGTGTGGAAAATCTTTGGTCGATAGAGTAAGGAATGAACAAATTAGACGTGAATGCAATGCTGGCTGTAGTGTGGTAGATAGAATAAAGAAAGGAGTGCCGAGATGGTTTGGTCATGTGGAACGTATGAACGAGGAAAGGATGGTTAAGAAAATATATGAAGCGAGTGTTGAAGGCAACAGAAATAGAGGGCGTCCGCGAAATACCTGGCACGATCAGATACAATAAGTGTTTGAGGATGGCCCCGTTAAAAGCCGCAACAACCGTAGAACTTGTATGAGAAGATGTATAAATGTGGCCGAAGCAAAAGTTGTGTGTCAGGATAGAAGAGTGTGGCGTTCAATCATCTCTGCCTACCGCTGCGGGGAAACGGCGTGATGGTTGGTTAGTTAGTTAGTTATTTTGTTATTAGAATTTCTAATGCTTCCAGATTGTTAAATTGCAAAAACGGAATAGCTTTGCGACTTACCAATCAGGGATCATTAGACATTCCGTCCCTCTTTGATTTTCTTTCCCTACGTAAAAGTCTGTACATAGATTAGTCTATATTATACTAACCTGGACAAAAGTTGAGACTAATGTTTAGTAATGATTGGTTTAAAACTAAGCATTTAATTATTTTTTAAATTTAATATGAAGTTAAGGCACAAACTGAATACACTTTGTGTAAAATTTGAATACAATAATAAATAATAAATAAAATAAATGACTGTGTAGTTTTGTAGCTGTGTAATAGTTATTTAAAATTGTATTATGTCAAACATAAAATGCATAATAACAGATAAAAATTTGAAAAAATAATAATACAAAAATAAGTAAACACAAACATAATCTACAGGCTATATTATTAATGTATAAGTTTTAGCAAGAAATTTGAAATAATATTGTTAATAAAAATAACTGTAAGTGTGGAGCAGATATTTTTACATATTGTCACGTATCGTGGCTGCAGGAGGAATTAATCAAAACGCTGGGACTTAATACAGGATTTATTGAATACCGATTAATAAGTCGCTTAACACTATTAAATGTAACGCTTTTTCTTAAATTAAACCGTTTCACAAATTTATCACTCGTAAATAAACACTTTATATTCGCTTTGTCACTTTATTCACTATTCACTAGAATATTCCATCCAATTTCCGCACTTATTAAATTCGTTTCGGTTTATTTCGCTACTTAATAACTTTCCAGAATCTTCGCTGTCAAATTACGGCTCGCCTGGCAGTCTTGGAAACTCACAACTCGCGGCTACCTATGCTTCTATTATGGCTGTCAAACGCGCGCGCCCAAAACAATAACTCGTCCTTACTCCCGTGTGCCGTATTTATATTCGCCAATGCTGACATCGAAATTACGAGACGTTTCCCGCGTTTTCGAGAAGTTACTTACGGTTTCCAGACTTTTGGAGACGTTTCTCGATGTTTATCGTAAGCCGTAGATTATGCCAGGCCGTTCTGGAATCTTCGGTAGTATTGTAATCATTTCAAACAACTGTCACTTGACATTAGTGCGTGATTCTTTTTAGCCTCGTTACAATATTTATATAGTAAAAAATTAAAAAATACTTATGTAACTGAATTCATTTAGGAAAGATTGCTCCAAAATATATTCGATATTTTTTTATATAAAAAAAGTTACCCAAAAACCAATTTTTTACTATACTCCCTTTCTTTGTAAAATATATCAATAATTAAAGACGAATTAAAACATATAACATAACACTAAACTTACCGAAATTTAATATATTTCTAAAATGTCAGATGTTTTAAAATGTCAAGATTTTGATAGATTCAATTATCATCAATATCGTACCTTATGAATTTCCAGCGTCAAATGATTTAGTCAGAATCAGATTTGAGTAATGTAGAATTCTTCAAAACTAAGCAGAAATCTAAAAGAAATAAATTATTATTTCATTTTTTCCCAAAAAACCCAATTTTGCTGTCATCGTGAACCAATTGTTTTGTAAATTTTCGAAATTCGTAGTGATGTACCTATTATACCGTCGGAGTAATTCAAATTTAGAAAATATTCCGCGACGTTATCGGCGCGCCGCGGCGTTGCTAATCAAACTTTTCTAATGATTCCAATTTGTAAAAGCCAATAAAATTTCTAAAAATCCGAAATTATACTATAATTATTAATTTTTTTTAACGAAAATTTGATAGATCTTCTTGATCGTCGCCACGAGTCTGCTTGCCAAGTTTCAGCTCGATTGGATCACGGAAAAAGGGTCAAAAATCGATCCAAAGTTTTTGTTGACGGCAAGCAAGCAGACGCCACGAGTTAATATAAAGGGAGTAAAAAAAACAATTGTTTTGTTTAATGTAATTCTGCTTACCGCTTTGGGTAAAGTTTATTTGACCGTTTCACATAAACGTTTCAAACGTTACTAAAAAACGTGTCGTAACACACGCAACAGATCCTCGTATTGAATGATTTGTTGCGTAATACTATGTGCGTTCTGAAACGCAAACGATGTGTTCAGTGTTTACCGAATGATGCAGTTTATTGTAGAAACATGTGACTAATGGTTTAAGCCTAAAGACACGTTAAATGGTTAATGCAAAAGTGCAACGTGCAGTCAAAATTTAAAAAAAAAAAAAGTTTTTTTTTAATATTTTGCGTATTTACGAAAATTTTGGTAACCTTCAAGGACTCCATTATTCAAAACAAACAAAAGAGCTCCCCTTAGAATAATTGGTCAGAAAAGCTTGTCGGGATTAAGAATATGCGGGATATCGACTACAACAAAAATTTTATATGTGTGTTCTGAGAACACAATTATTGGATTTTGTCCATAGAGACATCTATGGTCCTTCATAGTTTAGCATATGCCCTACAGATATTTGAAAAAAATATAGATTCAGAACATGTACCTATAAAACATTAAAAAATTTGTTAATGTGTGGATATTCTTATGGTGGGATTGATGAACGTTGCATTGTTTAGAGTGATCACTTAACTCTTAACCCTCAAAGATTTCCATACACGTTAATCATATGAAAAACTTTTTCTCTGAGATTTCTATAATTTGTCTTTATTAATAGAAATTAAAGTTATGGAAATCTTAAATATATTTAAAAAAGGCTTCTCACGATGTTATTTGAGCTATAAATGTTATTAAATTCAACGATTGAAAATAAGTAAGAACCAATCATTAAAATATACATTTAATTATTTATTTATTTTAACAATATGTATCCAAGGAATCCATTTTCACAACATTGTGCGATAAAAATGTACGTCGATAAAACAGGTAATTGCAGACATTGACTTCCTTCACTTAGTTATTAATTTAGACATTCCTTAAAAGGGTGGTATCGGGCTTTTAAATAATATTAAAAAAAATCTTATTACCAATTTAAAACATTTCAAAAAGTTATGGCCATGGAAGGCAAATGGAATACTAAAAACTCTTTAAAATTTTATTTACGCAGTCTCTGGACACGAATTTAATCGGACAGAGTTCCTAAATTCACATACAAATTATCCAATTCCTATTGTCTTTGCTACACTTTTAACTCTCCTGAATAACTTATTTGAATATATACTATAACTGTAGAATAAATATGACATACGCGAGAGATAATATTCTTCCGCTGTGACCCATTTCTCTCTCATAAATAAATATTTTAGTTCATTTCCAAACATTTTTTATCCAATGTGCCTTCAATATATTTTCAAACATATTTAATCTAAACTAATGCCTTTTTTCAAATCTAATGCACTGTTATCAATGGAGAATATTTTACATTTGTCATTTTGTAATGTTGGCCTGCTTATTAATCATGAAAATATTTTGTATCAATGTTTTTCAAGAACAGTTAAATACTACATCATATTGAAATATCATGTCAGAAATGACTTGAATGACCCACTTAAATAAAAACAAATAATGAATATTTCATAATATTATTAATTTTGGAATAATATCAACTAATACCATAAACATTTCCTTAATTTTTTTCATTATTTGTTTACTGGTATATTTATTGTTTTTATAGGCTAGGCATGTTTTATAAAAATTGCCATATATTTTAAGTATTTTTTGCGTTTTGAGACAAATTGATATAATGAACAGTAAACATAAGATTATTAACTTAATTAAAAACCAAATATACCTACCTACATAAAATTGTAAAATAGAAACAGTGTTATATTGACAAACAAAAAAAAAAATCACACCTAAGGATATCATACGCTTTCAGGCCACTTTGTTAGACATGCATATACAGTGTGTCCGGTGAGTATATGGTGACCGGTGTCGTAGTCTTTAATATAATAAAATATAATCAATTTCATCGACAAAACACCCCCTATACTATAATTTACTACTATCTACCCATGTAGAGACCTATAAACATCAAAGAGATCTCATTTGAAAGATAAAATAATAAGGATCAATATTTTTTTAACCGTATTTTATTTTAAGAATTTTACCAAATTTAAAAAAAGGAGACCAAAAAATATCAATAAAAAGTATTTTTTGATTTTGATAGAGGGTGTTTTTTCGATGAAATTAATCATATTGTATACTATTAAGGACTCCAACACCAGTCACAGGACACACTGTATAAGCACTGAAACAATTCTTCCTCTTGTTGTATGTTTTCTTTTAACTTTATATATTTTTCTATTACCTTAAAAATATTTTGATTTATTTTAAATTAATTAAGATAAATTATAGAATTCTCACAGAAGCAAAGCTATCAAAATAAGAAACGTGTATGGACATCTTTTATATGATGGCCTGTGGTTTTAAATTAAAAATATTTTACATTTTAAATAAACTTACCAACATATACTCTATGTAAATATATACTCTATATAAATTATATATACCAATATATAATTTATGAAATATAGATTTTGAAAATTCATTTGTTAAAGTTTTACGATAAAATAGTAATATTTCTAAAACATAATTATTTTGACATACTTACATATCCAAAAGTCACAAAGCTTGAATGTTCATAGAATTTTTTTAGTTATAATAGAACAAAAAGGGTTGAATAACGCGGGGGAATGTCTTGGGTCAATGAACACGAAAAAAAGTGGTTCGTTTGAAATTCTGAATTCATTTGATATTATTACGCTCACTTTGAAATTTTCGATTACAATATAAAAAGTTTTCCATTTAAGCTGACTGCACCAAATGCACTTGGTGAATGATTGATCGGTGCGTGCAGTCAGGGACCAGCAAAACTGTAAGCCAATGATTCGTTAATGCGTTGCGATTCGCATTATAGGGGCGGTTTGCCATAGGGGTAGGTGATGCAGCGGAGATAGGAAAAATAAGTCGGGTTTCGATAGGGTAGAAGAAAAGGTCTTGTAATATCATAGATGTGATAAACAATTATGCATGTGTATAAAGTTATCGCTGTAAAAGCTACAACAAAAAAAAGTAAGTATTCATCCCATCCAAAATCATGTTTTTTATAAATCAATATATATATAAAAAGAAACCCGTGTTTCCCTATCAGCCAAGTTTTCTCCACAACCAGCCACAACCACCCACTGGTGATTATGGTGGTGGATGGCCCTTGGTGTCACATCGAAAATATGCGAGTTTGGTGGGGGTGGCTGTGCGTGGGTGGGAGTGGGTGACGAAAATGTGCTTTCTGGCACATTGTTTTGTTATGGGAAGGCCACAAATGCTTCAGATTGTTTCAAAATAGGTGCGCCGACTATGTCGGTGAGTCTAGAAGGTTCCGGAAAAACCTGCTCTAGAAAGTCTGTAAGGAGAAGGTTCTAGAAAATTCTCGAAAGTTCTATAAGGTTCTAAACTGAGTGGCGAAATGTGTCGGTGTGTCTAGAAGGTTCCCGTACATTCGACAAATTTCTTGAAAGTTCTGGAAGGAGAATGTTTTGGAAGGTTCGCGAAAGTTCAATGACGATCCAAACAGTGTACTAAAAACCAACGCGTGCGAAGCCGCGCGGACACAGCTAGTTTATATATATATAGACTTTGTTTCCTATAAAATCTCGAATTCAGTACATTACAAATTGGTAATCCTCGATGACTGCTTTCATTTTTTTTTGATATCGCTGCCTTTACTTTTATTCCCCACAAAAATGTAATTAATTAATGTGATCATAAAACTATGTATGATTTTTGTGTTTAGAAATCCTTGTTTTTTTTTAACTAGCTGGTCGTACCCGGCGTTGCACGGGTTAAGTATTAAGTAAAAAATAAGTTTGTGAGGGAAAACAAAGGGTCCGCTGTTCTCTAAAAAACAATGTTTTCATCTAATGTTAACATAAGTTATTGTAACATAACTGTAATACTTAGATATATGATATCGCAGATTTTTTTGTAGATATTAATGTCCTCTATAAAACTATAGTACATTACTTTGCTATATTGGCAATAATTTCCGCAGCGTACGCAATATAAGGTTTTTTTTCGTAATTTTTTCACACGTTGGGTTACATTATCGAAGTTTTCATACGGATCCCTAACATTTTTGAAAATATTTTATAGCCTTTGTTCATTACGAATAACGTAGGATTCTGAATGTCAAAGAATTTTTCAAATCGGTCCAGTAGTTTCGGAGCCAATTTAATTCAAACACACAATCAAATCTTTCCTCTTTATAATATTAGTATAGATGAAGTTCAAAATAAATTAATTTTAATAAATGTTATTACTTGGTTCTGCAACATAAGCCTTATTTTAAATGTGACAGCTGTTTCAGCCTGCTGGTCATTATCTAAGAGTGTATACTCTACGTATAAAAATAAACTTATTTATAAGGCTTAATTTATCCCTTCCCCCATGGATAATTAGATGTTTTCGGTGAAGCCCTATATTAAGATTCTTTTTTCCCCTAGAAACTTAGGGGAAAGTCCTACAGTACCGGCCGGCATCCAGTACAGGCCAGTTACTTTTTACTCCCTTTATATTCACTAGTGGCGTCTGCTTGCTTTCCGGCTTGCCGTCAAAAAAAAATTTGGATCGATTTTTGACCCTTTTCCCGTGATCCAATCGAGCTGAAACTTGGCAAGTAGACTCGTGGCGACGATCAAGAAGATCCATCAAATTTTCATAAAAAAATTAATAATTATAGTATAATTTCGGATTTTTAGAAATTTTATTGGTTTTTTCAAATTGGAATCATTAGAAAAGTTTGATTAGCAATGTCGAAAATCTAAATTGACTGACAAATGTTTTTAGAATTTAATCTTCAAAGCATGAAGTGTCTTATCAAAGCTCAAAACATCTGACATTTTAGAAATATATTAAATTACTGTAAGTTTAGTGTTATGTTATATGTTTTAATTCTTCTTTAATTGTTGTTGTATTTTACAAAGAAAGGGAGTATAATAAAAACTTGGTTTTTATGGGTTACTTTTTTTCCAAAATTCTGTTTTTTCAAACAGTTAGCACCGAACTGTTCGCAGCATTTGTGTAGTTTGCTCTCATAAGTACACGCCCCAGGCAGTGGCAACCTGCTGCAAGTACTGAGATTTGTGTTGCGTGTGGTGCACCTACGTACTTAACTAAAGTTCGGTGGGTGGAGATTATTCGGTTATTTCAACAAAAGTTAAACGTGATATGTATTGATTACTTATATGGTTATCATAAAACATGTCTTAATCACACTTAATGCGTTATATTTTATCATTGATCGAATATTACATTTTTTTCCTTTCCTCCAGTACCGGCCACAAAATTGTCCTCCCGTACCGGCCACTATATGAGTTTATTTTTAAGTGGCTTAATTTCTTTTCGGCAATAAAATTAATAAATAAAGAAAGTGCTACTAAAGATATACAGGAACTCTTCAAGAAACAAGGCTCTATGCCAATTAATCTTGTGGTACAAACTAATTACTACGATATCATGAAGATGGGACATATAAGCATAGATTGATTCATAAAAATAGTACCAGATTTACGGTTAAAGAAGGACTACAAATACCGAAGATCATAAATAAATATGGACAAAGAACATTAAAATATGTCATACCAAAAATATTAAATAAAATCCCATGTCGTGTCAAAATGGATATTAATAAAAAAGGCCAAAATACAGAATTAATGAATATGTTACTAAATAAAAGAGACTTATTTTGATTTTGGTAATTTTTGTATTGTTTCTTGTATTGTTGTATTGTATTGTTGATTTGTATTTGAGTTTATAAGATCTACTGTAATTAATTAATATGAATGTATTTATGGTACATACAATTTATTTAAATATATATATTGATGCACCTACAGACAAATATCGATGTGATGTTTTGTGGGTCTGAGATGTAAAAAAAAAAAAAAATAATTTAAAATTAAAAAATTATATATATATATAATTATATATCTAAACTAATTATGTCAGATGATAAAAGTGAAAAGAAGAGTAAGAAGGGTACCTGGGATCCTGCTAACATGCATAGAGCCGTAGAAAAGGTATTAAGTAAGGAGATTAATGCGCGTCAGGCCGCAGACAGGGCTAAGGTACCTAGAACGACATTAAATGATAGAATTAGTGCTAAGTGTAAAAACAAGAAAAAGGTGTTTATTAAGAATGTTCTTAAGTTTTCACGGACACTCAGAATCTTCAAGTTCGTGTTTACTGAGGTATTATGCCGTGTTGTTACGACCTTTCGGGCCGACGTTTCGGATCCCATTGCAGGGTCCATCAGCTTAAATTCAGCGAAGGATCGAGATCGCTTAGAAACAGACGGTGTGTATAGACTTGATTGTCAAGACTGCGATAAAGTATACGTGGGACAAACGGCGCGTAAAATTTCCAAAAGGGTCAACGAGCACGAACGGGCATGCAAACTCGGTCATCCAGAAAAATCAGCACTGGCTGAGCATTTTCTGGATACCGGCCATCATTTTGCATTCGAACCGAAAATCCTTGGATAGCCTAAGAGTCACCATACGCGTCTTATCAAGGAAGCACTAGAAATCTACAAGCACCCGATAAATATTAATAGAGATGATGGTCTCAAATTTAAAACATCTTGGTATCCGGCGCTTCAAAGTCATTCTCGTCGCAGACTCCGCAGAGATAGTGATCAGACAACAGATGAATCATACACACAACACAATACAACACACCATGACTTCGGCAAGGTATTGCAAGCCGATACTTAATCAAAACACCGACATTCACAACAACTCATCTGATGATGGGCTCTGCAATGGGATCCGAAACGTTTGCCCGGAAGGTCATAACAACACGGCATAATACCCCAGTAAACACAAACTTGAAGGTGTCTATTAAGCCTGTCATGGGTTGTTTCCACAATATTGGCAGAACTTGTTAAAGATTTGGCAAATAGGCTAATGCCCTTAAACAGGCAGGAATTTCTTACACTCGCTTTCCAACTTGCCGAAAAATTAAAATTACCTCACCAGTTTGTTGAGAAAAGCATGTCTGCGGAGAGGAAATATTATTTATGAAAAGACACAGCGACTTGTCATTGCGGACCGCTGAATCAACGAGTTTAATGAGGGCTGTAGGTTTTAACAGAATTCAAGAACATTAAAAGAATTCATTTGCGCTTTGTGCCTTGAATCTCATGAAGAGGATTGGATACAATGTGAAAATTGCAAAATTTGGATGCATTAGGCTTGTGCCAATATTTCGGAATTATCTTATCAATATGTTTGTGATTATTGCCTTGTTTAGCGCTTGTTCAGACATAGCGGGAACCGTTCAGTTTCAGAATCGCGTTTCAAAACATGCGATTTTGTCATCTGTTCACACAGCCGCGGTTAATAAGCGATTTGTGCGCGCGAAAATAAACGTCAGTTTGACAGTTCTGGTGCCGTTCTCCATCTTTGAATATCAGAGATATATTCGCTCATAACTTTGTTAACGACGGCCGTGTTCCATGGCAAGACACATAAATATCATTCTGTCAGTACATTTTTGGTGAATAAATACCTACTTCTCTAAAATATTCTTTTTTTCCACCATTTCCAAATATCTCCACCAACTCCTGCCAAGCTTGGTTCTTGGCATATTTGAGTAATCCTCACACTGAAGATCCCATATTACAGGTCTTTTCTCCACTTCATCAATAAAAAGTTCAGTGTCAAAGCGATCCATAACCATAGAAAAGAGAATATAATCCACGCGTACTCCTGTTGTGACATGGAACCGTGCGGTGCCCGCAACGCGTCTGAACGCTCTCGTAAGGCTCCATAGTAATAGGATCGTGCGGGTCTATTTTCTAGCGGTTGGGTTGCGGGCACCGCAGCGGTTGACTAACCGCACGGTTGTGTCTGAACGATCACATACAAACCTAGGTAAATGAGACCCGCACGGATCTCATGCGATTCTGAAATGGCACGGTTCCCGCTGTGTCTGAACAAGCGCTTAAACTACATTTTATACTGGCCGGTACTGGAGTATAATTTTTTAAATGTCTATTTTTCATTATCTTCAAATTTTATTAATAAAGTTGTTTCTTTGTAAAGAAATCAGTATTTTATTTTTTCCATTTAAAGCATTAGACTCTTTTTACACAAATCAATAAATATGAAACATGTAATTTAAGTCATTTTTATTTTACACAATATACATCTTAACGGTACTGCAGGACTCTCCCCTATCATATAAGATTCCCCAGTTTATGAAATTCTATATTATGCTTAATTATTGAAATTCTCCGTTTTCTGTAAATGATTAACTGAATTACTCTAAAAGTGCCTCTGTTTAGTTGTTTTTACTCCCTTTATATTAATTCGTGGCGTCTGCTTGCTTGCCGGCTTGCCGTCAACAAAAACTTTGGATTGATTTTTGACCCTCTTCCCGTGATCTAATCGAGCTGCAACTTGGCAAGCAGACTCGTGGCGACGATCAAGA
The DNA here is from genome assembly GCA_016648135.1 of Agrypnia vestita. NCBI lineage: Eukaryota > Metazoa > Arthropoda > Insecta > Trichoptera > Phryganeidae > Agrypnia > Agrypnia vestita. The sequence goes on from JADDOH010008744.1 coordinate 23,029, forward strand.
AGAATTTTTAAATTTTTTGGAAAAAAAAATTTATTATAGTATTATTTCGGATTTTTAGAAATTATATAGGTTTTTTCAAATTGGAATCATTAGAAAAGTTTGATTACGGCGGCCCGATAACGTTGCGGAATATTTTCTAAATTTGAATTACTCCGTCGTTATTATGCATAATAGGTAGGTACTTCACTACGAATGTCGAAAATCTAAATTGACTGACAAATGTTTTTAGAATTTAATCTTCAAAGCATGAAGTGTCTTATCAAAGCTCAAAACATCTGAAATTTTAGAAATATATTAAATTACTGTAAGTATAGTGTTATGTTATATGTTTGAATTCTACTTTAATTGTTGTTATATTTTACCAAAAAAGGGAGTATAATAAAAACTTGGTTTTTATGGGTTACTTTTTTTTAATTTTATTTTCACTCATGAGGTTATTACATTAAATGTAGTTATAATTTATAAAAGTGGAGAGTAGATAATTTTATATTGGCTTTTAAAAGCGTTATATAAGGATCAATAAACAAACAAATGTTAAATGAGTCATCCTCATTTTTTTCTCATTTGTTAAACCGATAACAGCACGCTATATTTTTAATTAAAATGCTTTTCACCCACTCGATGAACAAAGGAATACATGCAAGATTATTATGATTATTATTAAATGTTGTTCACTGGGGTAATTTATAAAATACAATTATATTTGCTTGCACAATTCTGACAAAGCATCATCATCTAGAAAAATCATGCAGCAGAATAGAGGAGCTATTATTTGTCATTCATCCTCTATTGAAGCTACTCAGCCCTAGTTCAAGTCTATGCAGATCGGGGTAGCTACAGGGCGAAATGCACAGCGGCTGCAATGCAACTCTGACGACCCACCGCTGCCATTTTTAAAATTAATAAGCCTATCGAGTATAAAATACATTTTAAATGAAAATTAAATCATAACACTTATATTCGCGTTAATCTTGTAAACAGAGGCCACCGAAAAAATAATTTAATTACATTACACGAGTCCACCGTATTCTCCAGATTTGGCCCCGTGCGACTTCTTTTTGTTTACAAACTTGAAAAAGTCACTCGCCGGGCAGAAATTTGAGTCGAATGAGGAGGTCATCACCGCCACGGAGGCCTACTTTGCAGACCTCGAGAAAACGTATTTTTCAGACGGGTTGAAGAAATTGGAGCTTCGCTGGATCAAGAGTATTGAGCTAAAGGGAGATTACGTTGAGAAATAAATAGCCACTTTTCTTAAATTTTCGTTTTTCTTTTGTAGGCTAGGTACTTATTGGACCGCCCTCGTATGTTATAGTTGTTTCATAGAGACGAAATTATATTTTTTTATGGGAAACTCTTTGGTTGTTCACTGGGTTTACAGCCTACATAGTGAATGGACACCCACCGCAATACCAAGACCGTTTTATGAGCGAAAGCTCCCTTATCGGTCCTACTCATACGTCGCCAGGTTGACAATTTTTTACTCTAAAGGCCATCTCCGTGTCACGTCGTGTAAAGGGCGACTGCGACCCGGAGAGACCTGCAATAGTCCATCCACTGTACCTCCTTCATATAACACACTTTAATGTAAATTATCAAAGAAAAGCATAAAATAGAGGTAAAAATAAATCAGTATGATAACATATAGCAAACATAGATCACTTTACACAATGTGACGTTCACCATTTCTACCCATGATAGAATACCACATCTATCAAATTTTCTATCAAGTTGTATATATTTGAGTTTTACAATCCGTTTCGCACATGTGTTGTGATTAAGATTAGCGCCACCGGCGTCCAAAGCTTTTTACATTCCCTCAATCAAATACAGATGTCGCTAATGAGGTATCAATATTATTGGATTTTTTATAGCAATATCCTTTATATGTGTCATGAAGTTTATATACCATCATTACTTACACATATAAAGGATATTCCGCCCAATAATTTCTATGAGACATCTATAATATATTATCTTGATAAATGCTGTCACTTGAAATAAAAATCCAGTACTGTGTTCATTGAAAAATTTTAACAAACCCAAAATATTCTGAATTCATTAACATGTAATAGCATTGTTCAGACATGATTTTCATTTATGCAATATCGAATCAACGTAACCATTCACAAGAGGAAATACAGAATAAGACTTTCACATTCAAGAAAAATGAAACAAGTAACAATAAAGATTTACGATCTACCAGATACAAAAAGAAATGGAAAAAAAATGATGCTTTAGTTAAAAATAGAAATGCATTTTTTTTCTCGTTTTTTTTGTGTTTCCTCTTTAGAATTTGTCGTAACTTAAATGGACATCATTAAAAGGATACAAATATTTTTTCAATGAATTTATCATATTTTAAAAATAATTTCACTGCGTTTAGTTATAGACATCAAATGAATATATTTAATTTATTTTTACTATGTAATATGTAATTGCAGCGGCGTACACGTATCACAATTTATTACTATTTATAAACGCAAATCGTATGAAAAATAGGGCTTAATTGCAATTCACTTAATCACTAAACCAATAAGCGTGGCAATTTTCCTGATTTTTTCGGTATCTAAAATAAGTGTTTTTGTAGTATTAAAAGATAACAAAAGTAATTTTCGTCAACATAACTCTAAAAACTCTTAACACTCGAGTAGTATTATTAAACTCAAGCGGAGTTATAATAGTGTTTTAATTAATCAACAAATATTTTTTTTGTAAAAACATAAAAGAGGATAAGTGTTTGTGATTATTTTTAAATGTCAAAAGATTAATTAATTTGTTCGCTACATAAAATAATACAAAATATATAATAATAGACGCATTCAATTTTCTTGGTGACGACTCTCATTGGTAGAAGGTTTTCCTGGTGTGTCATCACTTTGGTCTTATTAATATTCATTTAGAGGCCCATTTTATTGCAATAAAGTTAAGTTGAGAGCATTGCTGTTTCCGCAAATATAATGATTTCATCAGAATATCGAAGGTGTGACAGTGTTTTTACATTAGTATTAATTACCAAAGTCTCTCAGAATATTATTGAGAATTATCCAAAAAAAAAAATGATAAGAGTTTGATTCAAGCCTATTGAAGACTATCTTATTTCTCCAGAATGTTAATTAAATACTTTTAATGAGATAACACCCAATGAAACAGCACAAATAATAGGAAGGTAAATTAAACATAACTAGGAATTAAGTAGGCAGGTACTTCAAAAGTTTACCAATAAATATGAGAATGCGATTTTCTTGATGTCTATAGCGTTGAAATTTAATTGGAAATACTTATTAATTAATTAAATAACTTTGTTTTGACCACTTGGAGTGACTCTATGCCTGCCGGTTTCGATACCATCTTCATCGGGACGGACGCATACTAACTATCCATTACTGATTCTAGCAAACAAATCAATTTTTAAACAAAATTGTAACAAGACTGTTTGGCATTTTATATAGGTAAAACGGTACGTTATTTTAATATTACAGTAAAGGAACAGTTGATAGGTCTCAATAACATTAACTTTTCTGAATTCTTGAACCATCTTTTGGAAACAGGCCACGCGTTTAAAAAAGAAAACGGAATTGAGATTCTACATGTTAATAATAGATGCCTTAGATTGAATAACATAAAAATACTAGAAATCAAAAAATGGTTCAACACTAAAGCCTATGTAATTAATAACCAGATATATTTTATGAATAGCCCCTTAACTTGATATATTCCCCGTTTCGGTGTCCACTAGTCAATTACCTCCACCATAACTGTAGCCACGCCCCTATACAAAAATTGATTTGTTTGCTAGATTAAATAATGTATAGTTAGTATGCGTCCATCCTGACGAAGATACAGTGGTATCGAAACCGTTAGACGTAGAGTTAGGTACTCCAATAATGATATAATACAAATTATACATAAAAACAATTAAAAAAATAATATTTTATTCTTATATTTTTGTGATAAATAATTTCTCACATATCACTTTTAATCGTTTTAGCATGGTGACAAACTAAAACTTTCTCAAAAAAACGATCAACACATTTGCGAAATCGCATGAAAACTGAATCTGATAGCTGACAAGAGTTCAATATGGCATCATTAGTTTTGGTATCGCTTTTCCGCTACATGCTACGTGCACAACTTCCGTTACAATAAAAAAATTACCTTCAATGCGCCAAAAGAAGTATAACATCAAAAAACTTATGTTTCAAGATATGTGACATAACTTCCTTCGTATATTAAATTAAAAATCAAAAATGGAATAACAATATCAGCTGCAATATCCGACCAGCGTACGCGAAGTGCGTATACCTACACACGAGAGCGAACAGTCAGTCGGTTTGTTGCACACGCTCTCAGTCGGCCAGGGGTGCATTGTATTAGTTTTTCAGTTTTCTATGTGCGTAAAGTATGGATTCTGTGTGCTCGCTGCAGTGTGGACATCAAGGGGTGTAGTCCTGAATGGAGCCGAAAGCATAAAATGAGCACAAAAGTGCTGACAAACAGTCGAAGTATTGAGGTATTTTAACTGTTATGCTTAAAATTATTTCTAGTTTGATATGATCTAGAATACTAGAAATATAATTTTATTTTATGAATTATGTGTGATTTGGCAAGATTTAAGTATTTATTTTATTTATTTATTTTTCTTCATTACATAGAGTAGCTTGTTGGTGTAATGGTCATGACGCTCGCCTAGTAATCTGGTGGACGGTGGTTCGAGCCCCATACCAGGACACACCAGCAAGTTATTTCTATTTTTATAGCACAAGCATTTAGCTTAGTTATAAAAAACATGGTAAAAATATTAATACGACACGCATTCCTTGGTGGTATTCTATTTTAAAAAAATACAAAAGTGTGTCCAATATTATAATATTTTTAATTAATGAATTACACTTTCTTTTAAATTTATCTAAGTGAATCCTGTGAACTTTATGGGTGGGTTATGGGGCAGTTATATTTCTCAATTTAATGTTTTCTTATTAGGTTAACGTAAAATTATGCAAATACAAGAAAATTAGTAACATTGCAAAAGAGATTGATTAAGTAAACTTATTAATGAAATCTCTTGTATGTATAGTATCGTAATATCACTCTAGGACCATTTATCAGGGTTAATAACGACCTGTTGGTTTTTTAAAGAAAATAAAAATAAATAAAAAAATATATATAGTGTTTGATAATGGTGTAGGGAATAAAGATTGTTCGATTTTCAGAGACGTACGTGGAAAAATTATCTAAGAACCCAGAAAAAAAATCATATAACATACAATTTTCATTCACTGTGAATTCCTCGATAGAACTGAATACAACATGACATAAAATTAAAACTTTGTGAACTGAAATAGCGTTAGATGATGATGCAAGCAATGTCGTGTATCCTGTATAATGACTAATACGTATGATTTTACGATGAATAAATGATTAAAAGTGTGAATTTTTTAGTCAATGCGTATTTATTTTGTAAACGAGCATTTTTTAAAATATTATTATTCAGGAAATTTGATCAGGAAATGAAATAAATGTATAAAAATTAATAAAAATCAGTTTCGACTTATTTATTTACTTTATTTACATTAAACAATTATTCTACACATATTTACACTTGGACTTATGACTCACTCAACTTTCACTAACATTCCACTTGATACTCTGTAGATACATAATAACTACCTTATGAAAATAAATACTACTGACAAATTGGAAAAAATTATTATAATTGTGTTCTATAACGTCACTCTGGGACAGGCGTAGCCTAGTAGAGTGGCATAATTCACAAATTAAACAAAACAAAAAAAATGTGTAATTTATCTTATGTTTTATTGTTAAATTAGTATTAAGTACCTTTATTTGTAAACAAGGATTTTTTTTTTAAATAAAAAAATATATATATATTTAAAAAATTTTTTAATCGGATTCATTTTCCCCGGCTACACCCCGCCACTAATCCAACGCACAATCACCAGTGGAAAACTCCATCTGCTTTTTCTTGTTTAATTTTCCCGAGGGTTGATGATTGGGAAATGTTCCGCAGCCCCCGCTCCCCGCTCCCACCATACCCCGCACCCCTCGCAAGCGGGGAGAGATTATTCCGCCCCGCATGCAGCGGCCGAGATGACAGGGGATGTTCACTTACTGCATTATCAATTATGCTCTAAACATTCAAAGAAATGCGACTTACGAAAGATAGCTGTGCCGCTTTCTAGTTTGTGGAACTGAACGCCATTATTATATTCCTTACTACTATAATATACACTAATATTTAACTAACATATAACTAACAAAACAAAACTCCTTTATGTACAGATCCACAAATTCATTTAACACAAACGGAATAATCCAAGATGATGGTCCCGTTGTTCATACAATGAAAATAAGTATTTCACTATATAATTTAATGTCCTGTTAATTTAATCTAACTAAAATAATCGTAATCTAAATTAAACAAACCAAACCTAACCAGACCTAATAACCTAACCTAACCTCATATATTGCCAATGAAATGTCAAAATATGCAGTGCATTTTTTGAAACTTTAAAGTGTAATATCTTATTTAATACTTACTTTTTAAACGTAAATTATCTTTCATTTTGTTATTAGCACATTCAATAATATAGTGAAATAATTATTTTCGTTGTATATGCAATGGGACCATTATCTTGGATTTAGCCAACACAAACTATCACCACACTGACAAATAACTCACTCACACTCAACAAGGGCACAGGTGAACTGCGAATATCTTGTACCAAAATTCACAAAAACATTTTCACAAAGATTTCACCTCTTCCAAGCACCAAAAATATTCAATACTCTTAACACTACACTAAAAACTTGTAGCCATAGTCTCGCGTATTTTTCTTCAAAAGTGAAACTATGGCTGCATGAAAAGGGAAGGAAGCATGCCCAAAACATATTAAAAGCCATGATATAAACTAAATTTAAAAAATACTAATCCTACAAGAACATTTACTTTCATCTTTGTAAATACTTTTAATTGTTTTATTTTATTTTATTAAATATCCTATTCAGATCATTTTTTTTCTTTGTCTATAATAGAATTAATTAACACCATTATTAGATTGTAAACATTGAATTATCACTATTACTCAATTTGAATTGGCAATAAGATTGATTCACAAATGTTATATAAATACTAAATATTCACGAACATTATACTACTGGAAGAGCACTGTCTGCTATAATACAGTAAACTACTAGTGTAGCAGGCAGGGCGTCAAATCAATTTGGTGTTTACTTGCTGCCAAGACTCTCAGCAACAAAGAAAAAAGCTTAATTTAATTTTGTAAACACTGTAAAATTGTAAACATTTGTAACATTGAATAAACATAAACTGACATTTTCAACTAAACAATAAGAAACATAAAACTACACAACCGCACCCAAACTGGCTAGCGTCATGATCACCACACCAACAAGATATTCCTGGTGGTCGTATTTTTGTCTAGACTCTCCTCTCTGACGTCTCTCATAATATTTCCCTCCTTACACTTTTGAGGTAAACGTTGCGTCTACGAATGCATCCTTTCCATTGGCCGCCTCGATTTTCTACTGCATTTATTATGGAACTATTTTTTTACAATCTCTTCTGAACGAATTCACGGGGAGAGAGCATGGTAAATAAAATATACGAGGCATGTGTGTTGAACGCAACATTCGTGACTTGTTATGATCAAATATACCAAATATTGAAGGACAGTCCAGTTAAAATCCTCAGCAACCCAAGAAAATTTATGAGAAATTTTTGGTGTGCCGGAACTGGAAAATTCGACATTCTATCGTCTTTACCTACCTACGCCCATGGTGTGATTTTGTTGATTTTTTATTTATTTTTATATGTTTAATATATAAACACATATTTAAAAAAAAAACGATAACCAATAGATATTAATAACAAATTATTATATATATTTATAATACCTTACCAAAAAGAGTTAAAGTACTTGTGTGTCGTAAAGGATAATCACATAAATTTTTTTTATTAATAAAACAAACATTTTGAATTACAAAAGTATTCTTATATATTTTTTTTTAAGTAGGTAAGTAGTATAAGATATTGGTACCTAATATAATCTATATCTAGACAATGAGAATTATAGGTATGTATATAAAAGATATGGCAAAATTTATTGCATACTCATAAAGAGGGACTTGTACCTACTTGAATTTATTGTAATTATCAATAGTCAATTCTGCGAGTAAATTATTAAAGTTGAGTATACCTTAATATAGAAAACCTTTTTTGAAAATATATAGTACTTAATTGAGAAATTTTTATATTATATTCATATCTGTTCTAGTGACACATTTGTAAATTATTAGTTTTCTTTTCTATAAATATTTGTAATATCGCATATTTCTTATAAAGCATATCGACTGTATTAACTTTTTATCGATTTTGATTTTCAGAATATTCTATTTTTTAATTCTTGTAGTACAGCTTTAACTCTACTTTCAAGTAAAATGTACATAATTTTTTTATAAAACAGAAAATAGACCAGCCATTCAACATATTTAAAATTGCAACGAATGATATGAAACGTATTCTGTGTCCGATATATGGGACCATTTTTTTATGAACAAAAACGGTGCACAATAAAAAAGAAACAAAGATTAATAAACTGTTTTTTTTTTTGTTCTCTTTTTTCTTTTGAGAGCCTCTGAGCGAATGCGTAGCTGGGTGCATTTTCCAGCGTGCATGCGCCCACTGAATGCGTTCCTAAGTGCTTTTCAATGCACCACAATGTATTGCCCCGCAATATAGGGCATTGGATTTCAGGAGTTCATTTCATGCAGGTACAACATGTGAATGAAAGACGGAGGCTTTCTCTGGGCCAAAGGAGTAATTAGCCAGGAAACCAGCGCGTGGGGGAGGGGAGGAGAGGATGCTCGCAGCGGGGGAAGCTTGGGGAAGGGTATTTTACATAATCTATGTACCTACTTTTAAATCAATGATGTCATTTATTTCATTGAAACACATTTTCCAATTTTTAGTAGGCTGTTTGGATCGTCATAGAACTTTCGCCAACCTTCTAGAACATTCTCTTTCCAGAACTTTCAAGAAATTTATCGAATGTACAGGAACCTTCTAGACAAACCGACACATTCCGCCACTCAGTTTAGAACCTTATAGAACTTTCGGGAATTTTCTAGAATCTTCTCGTTCAGAACTTTCTAGAGCAGGTTTTTTCTAAGCGGAACCTTCTAGACTCACCGACACAGTCGGCGCGCCTATTTTGAAACAATCTGAAGCATTTGCGGCTTTTCCATAACAAAACAATGTGCCAGAAAGCACATTTTCATCACCCACTCCCACCCACGCACAGCCACCCCCACCAAACTCGCGTATTTTTGATATGACACCAAGGGCTATCCAGCACCATAACCATCGGTGGGTGGTTGTGGAGAAAACTTGGCGGGTAGGGAAACACGGGTTTCTTTATATATATATTGCTTTTCTGGTTTGTGTCTTCTCGGGTATTATGCCGTGTTATCACGGATCCCATTGCAGGGACCATCATCCGGGCTCATGTATTGTTGTGAAATTTGGTGTTGTGTTAAGTATTGGCTAGCAATACCGTGTCGAAAGATTAGTGTTTCTGTGTTTATGTGTTACGTGGCAATACCGTGTCGGAGTCATATGTTGTCTTGTGTTGTGTGTATGTTTCATCTGTTGTCTGATGACTATCTCTGCGGAAACTGCGACGAGATTGATTTTAAAGCGCCGGATACCAAGATGTTTTTAATTTGAGACCATATCTCTATTAATATTTATCGGATGCTTATAGATTTTGAGTGCTTCATTGATAAAGCGCATATGGCGGTATAGTGAAAGGTCGTAATAACACGGCATAATACCCCAGAAGACACAAACCAGAAGATTCTGAGTGGCCTTCAAAACCTAAAAACATTATTTACGTAAATATTTATGTGATAATGACATGAGATGAATCAATTAGAAAGACACATAGAAAAAAATCGATGTATCGAAAAAATAATGGAAATACATAATTCTCTGTGTAATAATGTATGTACGTCATTAACGCTACCAAGACGATATATGGTGCTGTTTTCATGCCTTAACTCGCGCGTTAGATTTATTTGTTGAGAAAGATAAATTTTGATTGACATTTTTTGAAAAGCTTAAGGCGATCGTCCAGCAGAGTGAGAAAATTTCACAATTTTTTCTCATATCTTCTCTTGAGTTTTTTATCACATTTTTGGAAGAAAATATCTCATTTTATTCATCAGGTTACGTATATTTAAAATACGAATATCTTGTTAAAATACCAAACTAAATTATATAATTGATTAATAAATTACTAAACCTTCGATGTTTTAAAAATGAAGAAAATTGCTCCACTTTGTGGACTTTTTATAACTGAATGGCCTGTTGAGATGTCTTTTTCTTCAATAACATTACAAAGTAAATGATTATCTTAAATTTATTACAATTATTGCAAAATCTGTTAGTTTTTTAACTTGCAATTTATGTTTACTAATGTTTCAACCAATTTCCATCTCTGCTTAACTATATAACGTTTTATGCTCAGATATACATTTACACATAAGAGGAAACGAAAAATTTGTTACTCGTACTCTTTTGAACATTTTTCTAATGAGGACGTTTTTTATTACAATCTATTTAAAATTAGGGCATACTTTTTCGTGAAGTCGAAATTCAAGCAACATTAACTATATTATTAGCTGTTTTGATATTTTTAATTACTATGCAAGTATACTTATGTCTTAAATTACTTTTCATTCATAAAATCAAACATAATAATTTTATTTTCTGTCCGTCTGTCCGTCCGTCCATCCGTCTGTCTCTCTGTCCCCGTAACTTCATGTAACATCCGTAATTTCGTTCGAATTTATCCTTAGCCCACAGACTTTAACAGACACAGATAAGACTCAGTGATAATAAGGAGTAAAAGTAAACATCGATAAAAAAGTAATACGTATAATGTATATAATACACATGGTCAGTGAGCGTGCCGTGATTCCCAATATCTGCCTTACCATTCGACGATGCTCTACATATTTCTTATTAAATATATATATATATATATATATATATATTATATATATATAATATATATATAGATATATACTATATATCGATATTGTACGATAGGCATTCAGCATCTGCGAACAATTGTAATTCTCACATATATGGGTACTTAAGTATAATTCCCCTACATGTGTATGTACTGTCAGTAGCTATTTGCATATTAGCAAAGATTTTACTGTTTCTGCGATTGTTAAAGGTAACATTAACACATCATACGCAATGTTAGTATCGCAAATATTAACTTTGTCGAGTTTATGACACTAAAGGTACGTTCACGTTCTAAGAGCTGCGGATTATAACGCAGTATTTAGTTTAGGAAGATAGTTGATTAAGGATTTGGAATTCGTCTAGCTGTTTAAAGTCCATAATACTCCAGAAACGCAAAAAAAAACAAGTTTTTATTTTACTCCCTTTCTTTGTAAATTAAGTTTACCATCATGTAACAATTGATTGACTGAAAATGAAAAATATCTATTGTTTGCCCAACGTAACTTGGCGTGCGGCGAATTTTGAACTAAAACCCGCCCCGCCCGCACCTCGCCCTGTCATTTAGTTCAATTTTGTGTTTGGTCGGAAGCTGTGACATCTTGATTACCAATATACACTGAATTATTATGTCCAAAACATCCTAAACAGTCCGGGATGGTGCAAGAACATGCGCCAATGAAGTATTAAAGTTTTGGGAAGCTGAAAAAGCAAATAATGGACCGATATTACCGTCTAACAGTTTGACAGATAGAACGGCCGCCAATACTGCACGGTTTCTTTAGTGCTGCCTGACCAAATTTCTGTATTTAATACGACACCGGGCACCGGAAATTCTGTACATTATGTATTGTGTAATAAATTTACACCCTGACAACTTCTGATAGGCGATAGGGACGCCCTCCCTCGCACGCTAAGTTATAGTGGTACGTCTATAGACAAATATCTATGTCAAAAAACCGAAGTGTGCTGTCATCTGTGAACCAATTGTCATAAATTTTAGAAATTCGTAGTGAAGTACCTATTATACCTACCGACGGAGTTATTCAAATTTTAAATTATCCGTGACGTTATCGGGCCGCCGGCGCCGTTGGAAGTAATCAAACTTTTGTAATGATTCCAATTTGAAAAAACCATTAAGATTTCTAAAAATCCAAAATTATACTATAATTATTATTATTTTTTAATGAATATTTGATTGATCTTCTTGATCGTCGCCACGAGTCTGCTTGCAAAGTTTCAGCTCGATTGGATCACGGAAAAAGGGTCAAAAATCGATCCAAAATTTTTTCGACAACACGCAAGCAAGCAGACGCCACGATTTAATATAAAGGGAGTAAAAAGTCCGCTTGTATTAAGTCATATAAGCGAACAAAATATCGAGGGTTGAAAGCCAAGAGGGCGTTAGTGAGTATTTTGAACTTTATAGAAGACGAAAATACTGTTTTGTCAATCTAATTTTGCCAATATTTCTTGCATTTTTTAACGATTTCCGTATGTATTTTGGATCAGAAAATCGTTTAATTGTAAAATAAATATTGACTAAATCAGATTGTTGACAAGTTTATTTTGCTCCCCTGTAAAGTTCAAAGTAAAATCGAAAGGAGAGTGACTGCGGGAAACAAAGTTAATGATGCTCTAAATGCAATTATGGCCAATAAGAATTTGTCAAAGGAAGCAAGACTTGCGGTAGATAATAGCGTTCTAGTACCAACCATGGAAGTGAAGCCTGGAATTGGAAAAAAAGAAATGAAAGTAGACTGAATGCGGTGGAAATGCGGTCATTAAACGAGGAAAGTATTGTTAAGAAAATATATGAGGAGGGTGTTTAAGGCAACAGGAATAGAGGACGTCCGCGAAAGACCTGGCACGATCAGATACTACAAGTATTTTAGCATGGCCTTGTTAAAAGCCGCAACAGCCGTAGAACTTGTATGAGAAGGTTTATGAATGTGGCCGAATCAAAAGTGGTGTGCCAGAATAGAAGAGTGTGGTGTTCAATCCTCTCTGCCTACTCCTGCGGGGAAACTCTCTGCCGGGGAAACGGCGCGATGGTTAGTTAGTTAGTTAGTTAGTTAGTAAGGTTCAAAATAATTACTAACGCCCTTTTGGCTTTCTACCCTTGCATATCTTGCAGAGAAGAAAATTTTCTGGCAGCAATTTCCCATGGCTCTGCGGGCAACTATACTAGCTACTGCGCGGCCGACAGTGGTCACTGCGCGGCTATTGGTGTCTGCGATTAACTATCGCCAATTGGCTGTTTAAATACGATTTTGTTATTTTTTGAAACAGGTAACGACAAAACTACGCACTGCATACTGCATTTTTGAAGCATAATATAGATAATCCGTCACTGTAGGTGCGCTTCCTTGTTTGATACACTTTCAACCCTTAAAATTCTAACCTTAAAATTAAACGTCAAAAATATAATTGCCCTCAGAAAAAAATATTTTGATTGTATTTTGCACAAGAGACTCGAATGTTAAATAATGTATATGTAATACTTACACGCACTAAACATATTTTAAAATAATCTGCATACCTGGTTTTTAAAAAAAATCATACAATTTGTTTTTTTTATTTAAGCTGGAAATGGAAAAAATGCAAACCTAGCACAATCATAATAAAGATAACAAATATAACATATAAACATAAAAAAACTGACGCTTGCTGCAAAAAAATGTGGACAGCAATTTGGGTCTATTTTAAGAACTTTTGAAATTATTTTGCTATTCTGTGACGAAGATAAAAAGTTTTCGGTAGTTTGATCGTACATTTCCGATCTCGGTGCCGTTCTGACTTTCTGCTGGCATCTTTAAAAGAATAATTGTGTTGTCACACTTGAAGCTGAGATTAGCACCGTCATTGTTATATTGATTTAACGTCTCACTCGGTTTTACAAGTCTTCTCATGTTCTCAGCATCCTGAATCGGAACACTGCCGACCGAGTAGCATGACGTCACTCCTAGATGGTTATAAAGTAAATATTCTATTAAAATTTCCATCGCCATTTTACATTCGATGAATATATTCTCAAAAAAGCTAATTAATAATATCTTCTTCAAATGTAGCAAATTTATTTTGTGGTAACATAATTATAATTAATATAAATTAACTTTGTTAAAACCACTTATTTATTGAAAAAAATCAACATGTTTCGAAGCCAATGGCTTCTTCACCAGGAAAACAAAAAAAGAAACAAAAAAAAAAAACATTATTATGGTTATTTTTTTGTTTTCCTGATGAAGAAGCCATTGGCTTTGAAACATGTTGATTTTTTTCAATAAATAAGTGGTTTAAACAAAGTTAATTTATATTAATTAGAATTAATAATAATTGTAATTATATCAATTTCTGTGGGTTTTTTCTGTAGATGTTATTGGATAATATTTAATATTATACATACAAGTTTGATCATCAATATATAAGTATTAGTTTTACTGATGTATATTGTGTATCAATATGAATCACATTGTATGTATAAGATCTAAAACGCCCATATTCACTTCATTCTCACATATTTTAATAATTTCACATTGCTTGGTTCTCTTATCTATTACGAATTTGTATTCTGGATTGTTCTCTTTACCGTGATTATTTTTTACATATTCATTTTATTTTATTTTCCTGTATCATATTTTATAGATTGTTTGTTACTCTATACTGTGATTCGAATATATATTTATTTTATTTTACCGTCTCATATTTTATAGATTGTTTGTTTTTACATATTTCATGTTACTGTATCACATTTTATAGATTGTTTATTTACTCAATACTGTGATTATTGTATTTAATTTTATTTTATTTTACTGTATTATATTTTATACATTCTTTGTTACTCTACACTGTGATTATTTAACATATTTTATTTTACTGTCTCATATTTTATAGATTGTTTATTACTCTACTCTGTGATTATTTTACATATTTCATTTTACTGTTTCACATTTTATAGATTCTTTGTTTACTCTTTACTATGATTATTTTACATGTTTTATTTTATTTTACTGTATCATATTTTATACATTGTTTGTTACTCTTTACTGTGATTATTTTACAAATTTTATTTTATTTTGTTTTACTGTACCATATTTTATTGTTTGTTTCTCTATACAGTGATTATTTTACTCATTTTATTTTACTTATTCTATCACATTTTATAGATTTTTTAGTCCTGCTTGGTAGTTTTTTGTGATTTTATTTATCTTTCTACCAAAATAAGTTATTTCGTATTTCTTATTTTTTATTTCAATGTATTCTTTTTTTTCTTTTACTTTTGTTTGAACTACTACTTCTTGTGGATACATGTGAAATAAGATGTTTTGATAATAAATGTGAAACTTTTATTTGCATTTATTTTCATTTTTTCCCTGCATCTGGTTTGATACTTTTATATTTTTAATATTTTTTGCTCTTGATTTTTAATGTACGTATTTTCTTTCAAATAAATATTAGATATTAATCTTACGTGGTAAAATGATACTTTATAACAGATATTTCTGTATATCTAGCGTAATAGTGGCCGAAAGGCTGGCTACATATTATTCTATATTTATATGCATTATGTGTGTATGTATCGATCAATGACATTTATGTCATTTTATCGCCGACTTATCGATAATGAAATGAAATTAAATACAATACATTTTTGTTAAAAAATTAAAATGATGTTGTTATACTATAGAATGCTAAAAATATATAGTACAAGAGTGCACAAAAAGTGAGAAAATATTTAAAAAGAAAATATTTGAAAATATTTAAAAAGTGACTAAAATCAGAAAAAAAGTCAATTTTTAAATATGAAAGGAAACTACAATTGTGAAGTTGCAATTTTAAAACAAAGTTCTGTGAATTATTAAACAATTTTTATTAATCAATTAGAAAAGACATACAGAAAAAATAAAATTAACGAAAAAATATTTTAAATGCCGCCATGACTCGAACCACGGACCTCCAATTCTATCCGGGAATAGCGCGTTATCCAATTTCGCCACGGCACTCTAGTAAGTTAACGAAAATTTTTCAAACTTATATGTAGTCTCTTTTTAATTGATTAACATTCATTAAAAATTCCATTCCCATTCCATTTCCATTCCCGGATAGAATTGGAGGTCCGTGGTTCGAGTCCCGGCGGCATTTAAAATATTTTTTCGTTAATTTGATTTTTTCTGTATGTCTTTTCTAATTGGTTAATAAAAATTGATCATTTTTTTTTTTTATAAATTATATTACCTATTTCAAAAAAATAATTTTTCTTTACAGAAATTGAAGTTTGAAATCAAAAAATTTTTTTCCATTTAAAATATAAGTCAGATTGTAGAAATAAAACCCGAAAGACATTTTGAAATCATCCACCCACATTCGGCATCCGCACACATTCAGCATCCACAAAAATATTTTTTATTGCCTTCAACTTTTCAAAGGCATGTTTGTCAAATACCGCGCTGGATATTGCGTTCCCGGT
Organism: Agrypnia vestita; assembly: GCA_016648135.1. Taxonomy (NCBI): domain Eukaryota; kingdom Metazoa; phylum Arthropoda; class Insecta; order Trichoptera; family Phryganeidae; genus Agrypnia; species Agrypnia vestita. The sequence goes on from JADDOH010008744.1 coordinate 39,573, forward strand.
ACCGCGTTAACTGACCAAATACACATTTTTCCAAGAATTTCTTTGATCAATTAATGTCCTCATCTAACTCTATTTCAAATACAAGTACTATTTTATAACTCAAAATTTAACGGGCCGTATCCATAACTCTCATTTTTATTTTAGTGTATAGAACTATAAAACATTGTAAAAAGCATTTATGAAATATTGCAATAAAATGTTGTCGTAGGTATTAAGCTTCTTACAAAACTCTCATATGCGTGAGCCATAAATTCATAACCCATAAACATTCTGTTATTTAAATTTTAAATTGTATAAAGAGGTAATGTTTGTAAATTTGGATATATGAGGTAATCTCCGAAATTACTCATCCGATTTCAAAAATTCTTTCACCAATATTTAGAATGGACTTTCAAGGTTAACATGTTATATATATTATCCAATTAAAATAAAATTACTTTTCGTGGTGACATATTTTACAATTAAAGTCAACGAAAAAATGCTCGAGAATTTGTAGAACTTAAAATATTCTATACAAAAGTCCACGATGATATATATCGATATGTTAAGATTAATACACAAATAAAATAAATTTAAGACTAAAAGTTACTAAAAATCTACGCGTGCAAAGCTGCGCGGGCACAACTACTTATATTAGGTCCTTACATATGAAATTGGCGTTTTGCCGTACTGGCAAATTTGATCTCAAATATCTTCTCTTTGGTTAGGAATTCCAAATCCAAATTTATACAGCTATTTACTCATGTATTTGTATTTTGAAAATTATAATTAATTTGTTTTTTCCTCGATTGTTTTTTTCTTTGCGTCACTCAGTTTACAAAATGAAAAACTTGAAATATCGCGTTATTTACGAGTACGAGTTCCACCGTGGCACCAGTGCTGCAGAAACGGCTCGAAGGATTAATGATGTGTATGGCGACGGTGCCGCAAAAGAAAACACGGTGCGTTTTCGGTTCCAACGTTTTCGTTCTGGAAATTTCTACCTGCAGAACAAGCCCCGTGGACGGCCGGAGACCAAAGTTGATAATGAAGAATTGAAGGCTATTGTGGAAGCGGATCCATCGCAAACCACATCCGAGTTAGCTGCAAGCTGCGGTGTTAGTGATAAAACTGTTTTAATCCACTTGAAGCAAATTGGTAAGGTGAAAAAGCTTGAAAGGTGGGTACCTCACGAATTGAGTGAAGCAAATCAACAAACGCGCGTTGACTGCTGCGTTGCATTACTCAACCGGCACAATAATGAAGGGATTTTAAATCGAATCACTACCTGTGATGAAAAGTGGATCCTGTACGATAATCGGAAGCGCTCATCGCAATGGCTGAACCCTGCCGAACCAGCCAAACCATGCCCCAAGCGAAAATTGACTCCCAAAAAGTTACTTGTGAGTTAGTTTGGTGGACTAGTGCTGGTGTCGTTCACTACAGCTTTCTTAAATCTGGCCAGCCGATTACGGCAGATGTCTATTGTCAGCAACTACAAACCATGATGGAAAAGCTAGCTGCTAAACAACCGAGGCTGGTTAATCGCTTTAGGCCACTGCTGCTTCATGATAACATTAGACCACACACTGCACAACAGACGGCTACCAAATTAGAGGAGCTTCAATTGGAATGTCTAAGACATCCACCGTACTCTCCGGACCTTTCCCCAACAGATTACCATTTTTTTCGAAATTTGGATAACTTCTTGCAAAGGAAAAAATTCAACTCCTATGGGGCAGTCCAAACCGCCTTCAAAGATTTTATTGATTCCCGTCCGAATGGTTTTTTTAGTAAAGGGATCGATGAACTACCTATGAGATGGCAAAAGTGCATAGATAGCAATGGTACATACTTTGATTAAATAAATATATTATAATAAAAAAAATCGGCTTTATGTTCCTCCCATACTAAACGCCAATTTCATATGTAAGGACCTAATATATAAAAACATAAATTTGTAATTTGGAAATAAAATCGTACATTAACATAAATATCGTCCCTTTATGATTATTAGTCTGATCGACTTATATGCTCCATCGAGGTCATCAAGACACAGTGCATTGTTCTATTATAGTGGAAATGTCAGAACTAATGCATTAGCAAACTCTGTAATTCCCAGATTACACTCATTAGGGAATGAGCATGCAGAGGCGGCTGACATTTTTGCTGATAGTATAACTGTTTATAGGACAAAGCTGATACAATTGTTTACATCCCAACGAAATGGAAATGGACAATAAATCTTTCTATTTTACCTTTAACTATTATTATTTGTACCTTTAACTTTATTATTATTTTATCTTATGTTTTAATGTTTTTCTCATGTTTTTCTTATGTTTTTCTGTATTATTATTATTATTACCTTTTTACTATTATTATTGTAACTTTTAACTGTATTATTATTTTAACTGTCTTATGTTATTTTAAAAAAAAATTATTCTGTATATTGTAAAAGCCCATAAGGGCGTTAAATAAATAAATAAATAAATAAACTCACCAACAGCAATATTGGCCAAAATGAGTTAGGAATAAAATCTCCTTCCATCTCTTTTCCAGATTAAAGTCAATGTTGAATATTCCGTGTCGATTTATAGTTATTTCATGGTAAAACTCATAATTAGAACATTTTCTATAATTTTTATTTCATATTTTCTATTTTAAATCTCATTATCTAAAAACTACTCCAGCCAGTGAGTTTTACCTGTAAAGGGTTGATTCATTTCCATAAATTATACAAGCTAATTATATAGAAGAATATGTATAGAAGTCGTTTTTGGCCATCCATATAACTTAAGATCTATTGCAAGGCTGGCTTAAGTGATCACTTTACACAATGTAAGTTGACGATTCCACCCATAAAATGTTAGATTGTGTAAATTGATCACTTACGCCACCATTATGACAGATCTCAAGCCTTGTATACGACCAAAAAGACATCCATAGATACTCATTAATACGTTTTGATTTTATCTTTTATATATATTTTTTTGTTTTTTTTTTATCATATTTATCTGGTATATTGGTTTAATTATTTTTATTTCACTTTTTAGAGAAAAAAGATCTCTGATCCAGAATAAAGTCAATGGTGAATATTCCTTATCGATTTATAGTTATTTCGTGGTAAATCTCGAAATTAGAACGTTTTCTTTAATTTTTATTTTACATTTTCTATTTTAAATATCATTATCTAAAAACTACTCCAGTCACTCAGTGAGTTTTACCTGTAAAGGGATGATTAATTTCCACAAATTATACATGTCTTACAAAAACGAAGCTACTTATATAGAAGAGTATATATAGAAGTCTTTATTGGCCATCTATAGAACTTAAGACCTGTTGCAAGGCTGGCTTAAGTGATCACTTTACACAATGTAAGTTCACTGACTCCACCCATAATATGTTAGATTGTGTAAATTGATCATTTAAGCCACCATTATGACGTTTTAATTTGTATCTTTTATATTTATTTTTTTGTTTTTTATCATATTTATCTGGTATATTGGTTTGATTATTATTACCTAATCAGTATTTTTGGAGTTTGATTAACGAGTCCAAGATAATTCTGGCCGTCTCTCTCCAGGGAATCCATCCGTAGTTGATAAAACTCTAAGCAATTTCAAAGTGCATGAATTAGAGCAGCGTTGTACTGAAAATATTTCCCATATTCTTGAATAAATATCAATATTATGTCAGATCAATAGCTCAAATAAATGAAACTTTTGCAAACAATTCCAGTACCCGAGTTTCCGTGACCATATTGCATTTTTGTTCAGGCTGTACTGCAGATGTCATCCATATGATTCGACACATTTACGGATTAAATGTTATAGTATTTGGTTGTCATTTCACTTTTATTTTCAACTAGTTCGAACCCGGCGTTGCACGGGTTGAGGATTAAGTTAAAAATAAGATTGTGAGGGTAAACGAAGGTTCCACTGTTTTGCAAAGTCTATAAAAAAACATGTTTCCATGTAATCTAGACTGCGATGGATGGGACGTCCAGGCGGAGAAATATGGCCTATGTTTACCACCAGGTCCTCGAGAATATTAATTTATAATTCGATAGATTTGCATTGAAAATATATCAGGGGAGAGGAAAGGGTAAAGGAGGAGGGTAAAAATGTCGCCTATGTTAACCAACGGGTCTTAAAGAATAAACGATAGTAAGTGAATATAAGATACGATAAGAAATAACGATAAGAATGCGATATTAAAGATGTTTATGAATCTCGGAATAATGTCGTTTTAAACTATAAGCTTGAAAACGCATTTTTTCATTGGTTCAAACTGGTTGGTATTATAATATAGACACGTTATTCCCATACTAGCCGGCTTTCATACGTAGCAAATATCGCATTGAAACAAATCACATAATCAAGTAATCACCTAAAAATCGGGTAATTTGAAGTCATGGTGGCTAAAATAACATACTCATTCTTACAATAGTGTACGATACTCTGTTACTTTTTCCCCGGGACTTTTTTTTTCGGCGTAGTTTTCGTAGTCGGCGTTTAGTTTCGGTTCGTTCGATAATGAATGCAAGTAAGGCAATTACCTTACTTCACGCTTGTAACATATCTACAGTTTATTATATCATTGGGTTCAAACGTAGCAAAGACAACGAAACGAATGTAAGAAAATAATTGAATTCGGAAAATGCTAGGTATATCTAAATATTTATCAATATTGAAATGGTAGATACTAGCGCCTTTTTTTTCAAATAACTTGTGCGAATTTGCATTGAACATTGTGTCAAAATATCAAAGCAATAGTTGAAGAACTTTAGGAGATTTAAGATTTTGGACAATCGAACATTTATATTTATATAAATAAAAAGTAGGTATATAAAAACAAAGTAGGTATACAAAAGCATCCTCGTATTAGAATGCAACGTTGTGCCAAAATTTCAAAGCAATCGGTGAAGAACTTTCAGAGATTAGCGATTTTGTACAGACCAACATTAATATTTTTATTTATATAGATTTATAGGTATATATTGTATTTTGATATCGCCTTTAAATGAAAAAATAATAATCGTTGATTGAAAAAAATGCGATAAATGAAATAATTTTGCAACACGGTAAAAATATTTTAAAAAATCGTAAATATTATAATTAAGTAGGATCGAATTGGTATATATTTTTTTTGAATATTTAAGTGCAAATTGTACATATCTTAAACGTAAGGGTTGTTCAAAACGTGAGTAAAATTGTTTCGTGATCGCTGACTGCCGGTCGAAATAATGAAGCGCCATTGGTCAGAATTGACTTTTGAGGTATTCTGCTCCAATTGCTGGCCAGGATTTTAAGTGACGAATTTGATATCGCCTTTCAATGAAAAAATAATAATCGTTGATTAAAAAAAACGCGATAAATTAAATAATTTTGCAATACGGTAAAAATATTTTTAAAAAATCTTAAATTTTATAATGAAGTAGGATCAAATTGGTTTATATTTTTTTTCAATATTTAAGTGCAAATTGTACATATCCACAACGTAAAGGTCATTTGAAACATGAGTGAAATTGTTTCGTGATCGCTGATCGAAATAATGAAGCGTCATTGGTCAGACTGCCTTTCGAGGTATTCTGCTCCAATTGCTGGGCAGGATTTTAAGTGACGAAATCTAAACCAGTTGACAGTTAAAACTCGGAGATCCGTTGTCTTTTTATCAGTTGGAAAATTGAAGTTTTTTGGGCGGTTCTTAAAAATACGACACATCCGATGTTTTGAAAGTTAAAACCTTTCGGAAATGGACGTTTAGCTCTGTTTCCAAATTCAAAGTAGCGGCAGTTTAAGTTAAAGCCTTTCGGAAATGACATATCGCGATCTGTTTCCGAATTCACTCGATTTGTACACGCGGAGCTCTGCAACCCATGACCCTGAACGGACTCCGTAAGTACAATTTCAGATTGTTTTTCTAGTGTGTATATTTCGAGTGTCAAAACCATGTGTTTTATGTGGCGGACATCAAGGAAAGCCATATTTCTTTCTGATGTTTCCGACCCATGTTCGGTGTGGGTAGTTCCGCTTATCATCGTACAAAAATGACAAATTTGAATCTAAAAACAAAATGACTAGATACACGTAGAAAAAAGAAAAAAATAACTTTCGGCTTCTTTTCAAATAAACGTACATTTATCGAATTTTAACAACTTTTTCGTTGATTTTTTTTTAAATAGAGATGCGAACACGGAATACGTGTCACATTAATATTCTTAATATTTTCAAACTTAGCTTAACGCTTGTGCTATTAAAGAAGGACTAACTTGCTGGTCTGGAGTGAGGTTCGAACCCGCGACCTTTGGATCACGAGGCGAGAGTCCTAACCACAAGACCAACAAGCTATAAGATTATAAATATGATCCTATTAAACAGGGATATTAAAGAACTATGTTAAAATATTTTTGACAATTAAAGAGGTGACGTGTAATGAAATTATTTAATTAATTTATTTATTTAATAAGTTATGCGACATGTAGCTTATCAATTACGCAGGTATTTTACAAGGCCGTCCTCCACTACTTTCCATCTGCTTTTGGTTATATCTTTCGCCATATCCAACGGCCTTATTTTCTACCTATTTTTCATATGTTTATCGATATCAGAACACTATTATATACAATTAACCCTCTAACTTATTAATTAACTAATTAAATAACAAATTTGTGATAGGAATAACATTAAAGCACTCATAAGCATACTCAAAGCACTATAAAATACCCAAAATCAACTTTCATTCGATATAATATTTATAAGCTTTACATTTCCTTTAATCTATACATTACTGATACATTATGGGATAAGTGAATTTTTAAGTAAAATTTGAGTATGGAAATCACAAATTTTTGAAAAACGAAAAATGCATCTCGTAAAAAATGTAAACAAGGCAGAGTTCAAAACCCCTTAACTATTGCATAAAGCGATTATATTTTTAATATTTAAGCATAATACCTATATAAGCGATAATAATATTTTAATGTAGCTTCAACCATGACTCTTTTAAAAAAAACATAAATTTTTAATCTTGTAATTTGTTGTCTGACAGCACTTTTAGAAATATTATTCTAAATCATTTTATCAATCAAATGATCTTGCTTATGGTTTTCTAAACCTTTTGAATGTATTTTAGTCGTGAGAAAAATATAATTAATGAAAATATAAACGTGTGCGTAGTAAATCGAATAATTTGGTTGAAAAAAAAAAAAAAAGATTATATATATATATATACTCTATATACATTTATATATATAACATATATATATATATATATATAATATATATATATTATATATATTTTAATGTTTTGCTTGAGGTTTCCGCGAGCGTTTTTTGTTACATATATATATATATATATATTATATCATACTGTATTTGTTTGATTTTTATTTAAGAATATTCCTTTTTTTACTTACTAAATTTACTTTATATTTTTAACTTTTATACTCATGTTTTGGTGCTATACAGATATTGTTTAATGTATGTGCTTTTTGAAATTTATTTTATACTCTTTATGTAAAAGCCTAATGGGCGTAAACAAATAAATAAATAAATTATGTAAATTATTATAATTATAAAATTACTTTAATTCAAATTTTATTGATGTGAAAATTTTCAATTTTTTAAAAGTTGATGTTATATTTTAAAATGTTACCATAATTTAATCGTAATAACTTGTGAGAAAACATTAGCATAACACCGCTGCTAGTGCACTGTACTCGTAAACAGTTATTAAATAACGCGAACCATTTCTAAGGAACAGTGTCGAAAACATTTCATTTTCAATAACCATTGTGTTTGTATTAAAAAAAAAGCAAGACGAACGAATCCGTTTCATTGTTCTTTTTTCGAAAGAATGAAGCGTTCAACGCACGCAGGCGCTTCGCCTCAGTCCGCGCGGAAACCAACTTCCCTGCAAGGCGGCGCGCCCTCGCTAAAGTGTTTAAATTACGCGTACGGGACGCTTCAAGGTCCGGTGCTTTCTCCGGGACACTTTCCACTCGCCGGCCGCGTCTTGACTTCCGGTCGCGGGCTCGGAGGCGCCGCGAGAATCGGTCGTTCGGTTTTTGCGGGAAAAAAATATGGCGGCACATTGGGTAAGGTTAGTGGCGGGAAAGGAGCGCGGGCGAGCGGTGAAAATTTTAAAAATAGAATTAGTGGCGGCCAGTCGACGCGCGGAAGAAATGCCCTACGGCCATGACGTAAGGCAGGCCGAAATGAAAAAAAAATTAAGATGAAAAGAACGAAGCAGGGGCGTGCAGCGTGACTTTTACGTAACAAAGTATTTGGAAAGAAAATTGGAATACAACATATATTTTTATCACAATTATTATCATAGTATTTTTATTTTGATATACCATAATAATCTGTCGCATACATATTTAATTTTTTATTCTTTTTCCAAAATATATGTTTACAAAAAAGTCATGCTTCAATGTTCCCACTGCACGAGCCTGGAACGAAGATAGCTGAAGTTATTTCGATAGCAAGATTTATTTATTCGGCAAAAGAGTGAGATACAAATCATGATTGTTTGATCATGAAATCATACAAATCATAAAATGTTTTCTTCTCCTACAAAAGCAGATAAAATCAAGAAACACCAAGATATTAATTAGTGTGCAAAATGCTTATTAGGCCAGTGCTCACGTATGTATCTGAGACGTGGGTACTAACTAAGAGGAATGAGCGAGCACTGGACATTTTTGGAAGGGAAATTTTGAGGCGTATGTTCGGACCGGTTCTAGAAAATGGACTTTAGCGCAGACGTTACAACAATTAGCTCTATTCTCTGTAAGGAGCTAAACGTCATAACATTTTTAAAACTGGGAAGACTTCGGTGAATGAGTCATGTGGAGAGAATGTCCGAGCATTAAGCACCAAAGTCCCTGCTGAACTCAAAGTCAATTGGGCGAAGGAGCTTAGGAAGACCAAAGTAAGATGGAATGACAACGTCTTCAAAGACATCTCTGCCTTGGAGCTTCGGAACTGGAGAGAGCTGGCACTAAAGCGAGATGAGTGGAGGAAGATTCTTGAGGAGGCCAAGACCCACCAAGAATGATGATAATGATGACAAATCATGATTTAATGAATATGAAATATAGATAAGAGATTAATAAACATACATTTAAAAAAATTGTGTTTGTACAGGTAATTAAATATTCATATTGGAATGTTAAGAATGCACGGTTAAACTTATTAATAACAACAAATATTTTTCAGCGGTCACTGTTGCGCTAGCAACTATAAATTTGCGTATCTTAATTAATGAGATGTCTTTCTGAGGATAAAAGCCAGTATTGTATTCCTGAAAAAATTGGACATTTCAAAATATTCTGAGTATAAATGTGTGCTAGCGAGACAGATTGTATATTTTTGTTGCTTCTTAATGCACCTAGACTGTGTTTGTGCTAGCTTTAAATAATTACAAAGATGTTCCGAACGTGTGTGAAAATTTAGAGTGAAGCCTAAATATTTTTTTTTTTAATTTTCACACAGAATAAACAGTACATTGATTTAACGTGGTTATGCAGAAAGCGTCCAGTCCACAAAATGATAAAAATGAGTTATATACGGGTTTTGATAGCTTACGGTGATATCTCAATGTGCTGAAAACGTAAAAGCTATTAGTGGTATAGTTTTTATGTAAATTAAATATTTTTCTTATCCACGTCACAGCCGTCACCAAGTAACTAAAAAAACTTACACAATTCGTATAACATTTTTTAAATATAAATTAAATAACCACCCAAGATAATTAAAAACTTTTAATCTAAGACAGAAAAGAATTTTATTCAAGAGAAAATTAAAAACACAAATGACAACTGATTAAACAACAAACATGCTTATACTTATATACCTTAAATGTGTAAAAATTTATAAATTGAATCCAAGTCACATAGTATAAAAAAGATGGCTTTTAATTATATTACTGATATTTGATAGAATACATCCAACTCACGTAGAACAAACTAAGCAAGTACCTAACACCACATATTTAAACATGTAGAAAGAATCCAATCTGTAAAAAATATCTGTACAATAAGCGGTATGAAAAAAAATGCAATCATGAATTAAATTGAGCTGTCGTAGGTAATTATTTCGGATATTCTTTGGACGAAGAGTTAAATGACGCAAATGGTTCATATTGACCATTACTGCCAAATTTAGTCTTATTCGTAGACACGCACCATTAAACAATATAGATGACCAACTAACACATTCGTTTTGGCAAAGATTTACATGTACACATATATCTAGAAAATTACACTGAGGGGCGTTTTTAACTATTTTTAATAGCAAGTCGCGATGAAAGATTGTTCGCGTTTGGTACGTCTAGAATGCACATTTCGTATCTAGAATTAGATTACCTGCGCGCCTATTTCACGCAATCTGTCTAGCATCTCCGATCTTACAAATTTCATTTCTACAAAATTTTTCACGTGAATGTTTATTTTTCGTGGACTTAGCTCAGCTTCAATTGATGAAAGAAAAGGTTTGTTTAAAAATATTTTAATATTTAACCGCTGTTTAAAACATATCGTAGCTAACGAAATATCTACAACGTATAATAACTAAAAATTAAAATTCGATTTATTAAATAGCTAATAAAATATTATAGATAACCAGATCCTTTTTGCATATCATTATCTTTCATATTTTTTTTCACATTAGTTCTTAATTAGTAAGTTATTCAACTGCCTCGTATATATTTTTTATTAATGTCAAGATAATTATATAAATAGAGGATTAATACAAAATGTTTTATTTTAATTAATTAATCAATAATGTCTTAAGAAAGTTATTTAAGAAAAAATTGTTTTCATTTTAATAAAATGTAACGTACTAACATTATAAAATATGTAAAAAACATTATTAAATAGATATCTCGACATTTCTCATAAAATCTTTACATTTGAAAAAAATAAATACGTCCATTTATTTAAATTAAACAACTTTGTATTAACCACTTAACTAGTATCTCTACCGGTGCGTCATCATGAAGGTACACTGGTATCGAAACCGGTAGACGTAGAGTTACTAGTTAAGTGATTAATTCAAATTTGTTTGAGACATGTGGGCAATGTTACAATACATCGTTGTCCAAAATCAAGGATTTGACTTCTTTCTTGAACTGTTCGTATTTTGGAATATTTCTTTATTGAAATTAGTTTTGCGACAACAATGTATTGTACTATTTAACTCCCGAGTATGTATAGTGATGTTGTGACATGTAGGTTATTTGTCCCTTTGTTCTATGTCATTGTAAGGACCATAGTCTCCACTCCGTACGTTATCACTGGCAGTATGCCTGATTCAAAGACTTTTCTTTTTAGGCTAATTGGGATCTCTTTGTTCTCGAAGATATGTTTGAGTTTGCCAAAAGCAGCCCAGTTCATTCCTATTCGTCTTAAGTAAGTAAGTAAGTAAGTAAAATATCCGTTTTATTTGATACTTAAACAATATAATCAATATATATATAAAAAGAAACCCGTGTTTCCCTACCCGCCAAGTTTTCTCCACAACCAGCCACCACCACCCACTGGTGGTGAATAGTCCTTGGTGTCACATTGAAAATATGCGAGTTTGATGGAGGTGGCTGTGCGTGGGTAACGAAAATGTGCTTTCTAGCACACGTGAGAAAGCCGCAAATGCTACAGATTGTTTCAAAATGGTGAGTGAGTCTAGAAGGTTCCGGGAAAACCTGCTCTAGAAAGTTCTGGAAGGAGTTCTGGAAAATTACCGAAAGTGCTACAAGGTTCTAAACCGAGTGGCGGAATGCGTCGGTGTGTCCAGAAGGCTCCTGTACATTCAATCAACGATCAAATAAATTAATTACTTACGCTGACACGACTTTCGTCCTTGACGCACGTTCGTCTGCCGACTTCCGCTGTCAGGTTGGGATAGGTTGGGACGAAAATAAAAAGCGGCGCATTAGCAGGCCCGACACGACTTTCGTCCCGGCCGCCCGCCGCGCACCCACACAGGCGCGCCGCACTCCGCCTGTCTCAAATTCCCTCCGACCGCCAATTGCCGCGTCCTTGGCGGAGGGCGCTCACCTCCCCGGCCGCTCCGGCGCCGCTCGGCCCGCCCGAACATTGCCGAACGGGCCAGGGGAAGACGACCGTTGCGTTTTTTCGAGCGCTTTTCGACCGGGCCAGGGGAAGACGACGATTATCGTCGTCATCGGACCGCCGCTCGCCGCTCGCCGCTCGGCCCTTTCGCGGCGGGGGACGGGCGAACGCGGCGGGATTCATCTTCGGACCCGCAATTTCGGCCGGTAGGTTACGTTCGGCGTCAAAAGGACTGCCGCGACAGACGGCGTCGCTGCGCGTAATGCGGTACGGTATTATTGGATGGGGAGGAGCGCGTAAAACTTCAATTTCACTGATTGGTGTGGCAGTCACTTTGTGCGTGTTGCAACGTGATAATTAATTAATGTTTGTGATGTACACACCTTTAGTTATATTTATCACAAGTATAGTTTCAAAAGGAGCGGTCTCTGTTATTAATTACATCTTTTTCTTCATCAGCCCTCTTCTTTCCACTGCTGAATATAGGCCTTTTCCTTCCCTTTCCATCCTTCCTTGATAATTGTAGCTATTTCTTCCTCCCCACAGCGGCTAAATCTTCGGCCCATCTCTTTTGAGGTCTTCCAATTTTATTCTCCCAAGGTCTCCATTTCAGAACTCTGGCATTCCATCTTGTAGCATCCTGCCTTGCAACATATCCTGCCCATTGCCATTTTAACTTCGCGTACATGAACCATGGTATCCACTATTCTAGTTCTGCTCCCAATTCCGTCATTTCTAATTCTATCTCCCTAATTTTGTCATTTATGATTCTATTTCCCTAATTTCGTCATTTCTAATTATGATGATTAGAGAAGAAGAAGCGCTTACTCGAATTTTTGAGCTCGCGATCCTTCTAGAAATAAGTGACATAGATGATGATGATTTAAAATATGTATATTTTTTTAAAATAGAGATGCGAACACGCAATACCTGTAACATCCATATTCTTGCTAAGCTAGACGCTTGAGCTATGAATATAGCACTAACTTGATAGTCTGGAGTGAGGTTCGAACCCGCGACCTTTTGATCATGAGGCGAGTGTCCTAATCACAAGACCAACAAGCTACTCTATGTACCGAACATGGGTGGCGAAAGTGTAGGGCCGATGTGGGAGCTATTGCTCATGGGTGTGTGGTGGATACCTCTTCTCTGTTTACGGGTTTTCTCAGAATTTAAGTTCTTTTGGATTTGACGGTTTCCAAACTGTTCATTATCAATCCTTTATGAGGAATCGAGTCGAATAGGTTAAATCTCATGAGATGACATAATTTCTGTATTAAGGTTAGTTATAAATTACAGCTAATGGTGAGAGGGATTCTCAAGTTCTCTTGAAACTATATTCGTGTTAATTTTAACTCAACGTGTGTGCATTATAAAGTTTAATTTAGTTTAAATTAAAATAATTATAATTTATAGAAATAAACTTTGTTTACGCCACTTTTTTTTATTGAAAAAATTCAACATGTTTTAAAGCCAATGGCTTCTTCGTCAGGATACTAAAATTAAATTTAAAAATCGAAGTATAGATAATCAAAATATTAAAAAGTTATATATGGAAAATGAATATAAAGTACCTACTTAACATGAAAATAAATTTACTATTTGCAAAAAGGACCTGGTTATTTATTTTGCAAATAGTTATCTTTTAAATTTATTTTACTACGAAAATAGACTCCAAGTTTTTCCTATTTTAATAGCACAAGCTGCTTATAAAGAAATTAAAAAAAAAAATTGTACGGAGATCGGACCAAACAATATGTAAATCAAGAACAACCGGACAGCATAAAAAATAAAGATGAATGACCTGTGAGATATATTTTTTTTGCTATAACATTTTACTATATCAATTTAATTTATTTTATTCTTAATATTGTGTTAAAGTACATTTTTTAAGGACTATAAAGTAATGTATCTAAAACATATACTGATATGTATTCTATCGCACTGTATATACTGTTTGTCAAGATGTCATATAGATTATTATTAATATACAATAAAAAAATACAGTGACTGAAGTTATAAGCATCAATTCCAAAAAGTCACTTAATAGAATATGAAGTAAACAAGAAAAATATGTGTACATTCATTTAGATAATTTCTTTAATAAAACACAAAATAATTAATAATAATAATAATTGGATAATTTATATAGTTTTCGTGAGTACGCGTTTTACACATTAAAACACAACTTATGGCTAAAAAACTCATTTACTATTATACACTGGATGACAAGAAAAAAATTATAAAGGAATTTACGGTTAAAACTATAGTTGAGAAGATCAGGAAAAATTAAATGTTTTCACAAAGTACATACGTGGATTGGAAAATATTAGGTGGATCATGTCCTTTTTTATTGTCTAGTTTGGTACAAAATCCCAAGAATAATAAACAACTCTGTCACAAAATTAATATATTTTTTATTATTTATTAAATGCAATTTAAACCTTATTTATTTTCAAATTCTAAAACTTTTAAGATGATATTATTATGAGAAGATATCATCAAACCTATATAATTAAACAAAATTAACATTTTAAAATACCACTACGTCACGAAAATGGACAGGGATAGTTTAACTACAACAAAAAAGAGAATGACCCAGGTACTGTTGTAACGGTCTGATTCTATATCTACTATCTAAATAAGTGAGTCTTTAGTTGACTTTTGAACTGCGGTAAGTTGTCCGTTTGTCTCATTTTGTTTGATAGTTTATTGCATAACTTTGGTCCAGCCACCGCGAAAGCACGGTCACCGATATTTTTGTGAAATGGACTTCAACTAATCTACTTGTGTTGGATGTTAATGCTGAGTGAAATGTTAGGTGTCTATTATTTGCAGAAAATGGAATGGAAAAGTCGATAAGATGCTGAGACGCCATGTTATGAATAGCCTTGAATATTGTAAGGCATAACTTATATTCAATACTCTGTGGACATTTAAGCCTTAAGCATTTTAATAATTTCACGGATTTTTAAGTATTCATAATATCCCGGAAAATACATTTATTCAGGTGAGAAGTTATAAATATATTTTGTATCTTATAATTACAAGCCCACCCTAAAATATGGCCATCAAATTTGGATCCTAACGGAGAGTGAGAGCAAGGATCCAGGCTGCCGAGATGAGTTTTCTAAGGGGGATAGAGAGTCACACTGATGGACAGAGTGAGAAGTGCCGACATAAAGCACATACTCAACAAAAAGCCCCTACTCATACATATAGAAAAATCATAAATCAGGTGGCTTGGATATATGCTGAGAATGCCAGAGGAACGAATAACAAGAAGAATTCTCTTGGAAACCCCGGAAGGAAAACAACCGGCGGGTCGCCCCAGATTACGCCGGAAGAAACAACAAAAAAATGTGTATGAAGACAAAATGGGTCTGGACTGGTTGACTTATGCGGAAACAGTGCAAGACAGGGAAGAATCTTGTCGAGTTTTTGGGCTCCCGACTCTAGTAGGACAAGGCGATGAAAGTGATAATGATGATGATCTTATAAGTATCATCATCACTCTTGATACTATAACCCTTGGTGGGTCTTGGCCGCCTCAAGAATCTTCCTCCACTCATCTCGGTTTAGTGCCAGCTCTCTCCAGTTCCGAAGCTTTAAGGCAGAGATGTCCTTGAGGACGTTGTCACTCCATCTTAATTTTGGCCTTCCTAAGCTCCTTCGCCCTATTGGCCTTGAGTTCTGCAGGGACTTTGGTGCTTGATGCTCGGATATTCTTTCCACATGACCGAGCTACCGAAATCTGATCTTATAAGTATATAAAAGTAATAATGTTATTTTTTTACAGTAAACGATACACGCTCATGTATAGTTTAAATATGTTAACGGCGCTCTTGTACTTTCATAAAATATTTATTTTGTAGGAAAACATAAATATTTTATTTTTGTTGAATATATACAATACTATATAAAATAAAATACCTTATAAATTAACTGTTTATAGTTTTAATTATTTGTAAATCATATTGTAGGTTTATAAATTTTGATCATGTTTTATATTAATGTGTAAGGCACGCGCAAAATTCAAGATCGGGGGTGCATAAATTAATGTTATGTGAAAATTTTTACTTTATACATATATGGACATAAATTATCACTGTCATATGCCCCATTGGGTTACACAACTCACAGTTGCATACTTTTGTAGAATTGTTGAATCAGTATGCACAATTCTAGTAAATTTTAGAAATACATATTTTATCCGGATATACAGATCTCGTAATTTTATGGATTATTTTGTTTACACAAATATACAATTTTATTTTCGTTTTTTTATTGTATATCTATGTTATAGAGTTACACAACATTGGTAATACTTTAGAATATTTCGGAATATTTTGTGTTTGTTCAAATTTTTCAAGAATATAATACTGGATTTTATTCCCAGGGAGAATATTGTTAATCTAGATATGTTATAGATGTCTCACAGAGACAAAACTATTTGTATGGAAAAGAAAACATGGTAGTCTTTATAGTTGCATACTCAAATTATTTTGAATATATATATAACTGGTCTAAAAATGAAATAGAAATTTTAATAATTTTCAAGCGGATTCGTGAATAAGAATATATTATGAATATCGTGTATTTGTAAAAAGAATAATGGTTCAAACTCTAGAAAAAAATTTGAATGTTATTACCAACGGTGACATATATTTTCTGGTTCATGAGGATGATAAATTACAACCACTAATGGCGTTACACGTAGAACAAAGTGTATGGAGGTAACATTAATACAACTTCCGAAAATTTGATGGATGTGGTAGTCAATCATGAGTGGAATTGTGAACACTGCGTTGTATAAAGCGATCACTTAAATCAGCCGTATGATAGATTATGCCCTGTATATATATACCCAAAAAGATTTCCATACCTACTTTACCATATAAATAGCTTATGTCTCTTTGAGAATATATCTTGATTATATCATATTTATTTCATTGGAATATACAGCTTTATAATATTATTTATCTTCATTTAAAGCTCACTTTGATTTTTTTAATCAGATAATAAAATATGTGTAGATAAACGAACACGTGGAAGACAATGACACGTTTAGACAATATTCATGTACAGAGTTCTAGACAGCAAAAAAAGCCAGCAATTTTGCATGGATAATTTGACACTTTAACTACCTGTAAAATGTCCTACATTATTATCTGTGTTTCTATTAAAAGATATCCCTATAAAAAGGGTCAACAACCAAAAACAAAATTTTACAGGAGAAAAAAAACCACTCAGAATTTCATTTTTTTGTTGATTTTCTGATATTCACTTGCCGATTCTGGTCATTCTTTTTAAGTTTTATTTGTTTATTCAAGATGTTAGGCAATCTTAGTAACTTCATCAAACTGTCGACATCCGTCATATGTATTTCTACCAGATGAATATAGATAAATAGGCCCTTTTTCCACCTTTTTCCTAAAATAGACTAACAAGCCGTCGGAAGAAGACATTAGGGGTGGCCATGTTTTTAAAAAGTATAATTGTAGGAAAATTTTAAATTAGTAAAATCAGGTAGGGTGAGATGTCTTTAAACGAGGGTGGTGAGAAGTGGTGGATTTTGGGTGACCGTGGGAAGAGGCAAGAGTGCCTTTGCTTTGCCTAGGATCCTAAAGAACTGTGTAAAATATTGAAAAAAAAATTTTCCCCTGCCGGCTATTGGGCGAAATGGATCGCATCTTTGCTAAGCCCTAGTATATATTTACTCGTAAAAAAGGTTGACAGTCGCATCTACCAAGCAAAACTTGCATTTAACAAAAAATTAAAGATTTTCGAATCCAACAACATAGACTTAAAGCTCCGCAAGCAATTAATAAAAACCTAGATGTGAAGTATTTTTCTGCATGATTGTGAGACATCATCCATTAGCGATAAAAATAGAAAACGATTAGAAACCTTCGAGATGTGAACCTACAGACTTGCCTTTGGAATTTCTTGGAGAGGCTACATTACGAGTAAGGAGGTTCTCAGTGGGATCGATGAATCCAGATACATGTTGAAAACCATTTAGAAAAGGCGTGGAAAATAGATGGAATACTATGGCATAAAAATCTTCTACAAAATATTCTGGAGGGAATGTTTGAGGAAACGGCAGAGGGCGCCCTCGCCATGAATATCTAGAGCAAGTGTGCCAAGATACGAATTGTGTCTCCTACACAGAGCTGAAGAGGGTCGCCGGAGATGGAGCAGAATGGAGAAGAAGATGTGAGCCTTTGCTGCCAACCAACCCCACGGATTGAAACCCAAGAAGAAGTATATATTTATAGCATCGTTTTGAAATTCCATGGAGAGGCGACCGTAGCAATATGCATGAAACGGCCGGTTTGGGTTTGGGGGTCCAAGCCCCATCTCCAGCCGTTTAATATACATTTTTTTTGAAGTGACAACAATTTTAATTCAGCCAATATAAATACTTTACAGTTTTAGAGCACCCTCGAATTTCGACATTATTTGCAATTTTTTGTATTCAAGATCCTTATATATATGAGGCGAGCGTTGAAGGCAACAGGAATAGAGGGCGTCCGCGAAAGACCTGGCATGATCAAATACTACAAGTACTCGAGTATGGCCCTGTTAAAAGCCGAAACAACCGTAGAACTTGTATATGTTTTATTTCTGATGTGCAATATTTTAAATTTTAATATGTAGTATTTTCTTTATCTACCAGTATTTATCAGATCTTTCAATAGATTTGGTGATTTGATTATTTCAGTAGATTAAGTACTTGAGGATGGCCCTGTTTAAAGCCACAACAACCGTAGAACTTGTATGAGAAGTTGTATGAATGTGGCCGAAGCAAAAGTAGTGTGCCAGAATAGAAGAGTGTGCCGTTCAAGCCTACCCCTGCGGGGAAACGGCGTGATGGTTAGTTAGTTAGTTAAAGTCCTCCAATTTACTTTCAAACGAAATTACGCTACACGAAGTTGCGGGAGCAGACAGACAGACAGACAGACGGACGGACAACGAAATTACTACGTTTGACGCCAATAAAAATGGCCACTTTGGCAAACGGTAAAATCCGAGTGCTTAAACACGAAGCACCGCCGCTCGCGCCTGTGATTATGTTATTATTTTTTTATTACCCGAACCGGCGGGAACGCACGGGCAGGCCCCGCGCGGTTCCCACGCGTTAACCGCGCTCGCTTATCATAATATTTAAGCCCCAACAAATCAGACGCGAGCACCAAACCGGGCGGGTAGGTGCCGCCAGTGGCCGCTGCCCCGACAGCCGCCGATTCGCGGGAAAAGAAACAACATGGCGACGGCGGCGACTTCTGGCAGTGCGAATATTTTTTTCGCCGCCTGGCAACACCCAACGAAACCTGGCTTGCGTTAGGTCAGCGCTGGGCCTGCACAATGGCGGGCTGTATGGGGGGAATTCGTAAACAATATTCGCGAGCCGGCGAAAACGCAACGCGACACGTCGTCCACTTTGGTGGCGAAATTTCTTGCTGTATTTTTTATTTTGTTTTTGTTACAGTATTTTTTTACATTTTGAAGTATGTAACGTGTGACGTAATTGACACTAATAACAAAAAATCCTCTCCCAGAACCTTGTGCATTATTTACATTATACGTATTACTATTATTACAGTTTATTTTTCCTCCTTACTACCGCTGAGTCCTATTTGTGTCAGTCAAATTAATATTTAGTATCAATGTCTTTATCTTTATTGTCCTAAAATTGTGGACATATTTTTTTTTCAAAAGAGATGTGAACACGGAATACGTGTCACATCAATATTCTTCCTATTTTCAAACTGAGCTAAACGCTCGTGCTACGAAAACAGGTATAATTTGCTGGTCTAAAGTGAGGTTCAAACCCGTGACCTTTGGATTACGAGGCGAGAGTTCTAACCACAAGACCAGCAAGCTACTCTATTTCATTTTAGTATTCTTTTCTTACCAAGAATATATATACTTCCTATTGGATAGTCAAATAAATAAAGTGAGAGCATATTCACTATCCATCGGAAATGATATTATATTAGTTGTAATTCGGTATCGAAGTATCGGTATTCATACATACGATATTGAAGCCAGAGCGGACACGGTGAGAACTAAAAACCTTCTCAGAACTACCGAGAGGAAGACTCTAAAACCCATTGCGTGCAAGACCCTCAGAAACAGAGTTCCTAATGCGGAAATCCAAAGAATCTGCGACATACGAGACATTGTAAGATGGAGCAGGCAGAGATGGCGTTTCTAGAGGGACCATGTCGAGAAAATGGATTAGACGAGACTTCCCAGAGCCGTGACGCGCGGGATTCCAGAGGAGCGCCGACCGTCAGGGAAACCACCAAAGAAAGAGATGGAGAGAGAGCTGGATATCCTCGTCAGAAGACCAGGACTAATTTGTAAATACAGATAAAGGATGTAATAAGAGATAAAAGAAGAAGAAGTCTTGTAATTCTCACATTTTTAACAACAATGGTGGATTTGAATATCATTGACACCAATATTAATAAGAAATCCTCTCCCATAACCATGCGCATTATATACATTAAACGTATTACTTATTATTACTGTTTAATTTTCCTCCTCATTATCGCTAAGTCTTATCTGTGTCAGTCAAATTAATATTTATTATCATTATCTTATTTATATCATTCTAAAATTTTTGAAGTTTTATTATCTTACCATGAATTTTCTCCTATTGGATGACAATAAAGAGGAAACATATTCATTATCTGAAATTATATGTAAGTTGTAATTTTTACATTTTTAACAACAATGGTGGAATTGAATATAAATTATATGTAAGAGTGATATAATATTATATAATTAACAAGAAAACACTTTGTACAAACTACTAAATTGTTGAATTATCCTCATTTTTCGGGGCCAGTAGTCCCTTCATCAGGATACAAAGTATACTAAAAATTAAAATAGAACTTTTAACAGCATATTGAAGATTATAAACAACCAGGTCCTTTTTGCAAATAGCTAGTTTTTCAATTGTTATTCTTATTAATTCACATTTGTTCATAATTATTTATTCGTCTCCCACTCTTTTTTTAATGTCTATTCTTTAAATTTTTATTTTTATTAAACGTTGTATCCTTGTGAAGACACCATTAGTTCCAAAACATGTTGATAATTCAACAAATAAGCGGTTTGTACAAATTGTTCTATTTTTAATTATTGAAATAATGTAACCACAAAATCATTTTGTTATCACCTCATGGGCGATTAACTAGATACGCCACAAATAATTTTAAAAATCAGTATTTTAATAAAATACTAGTAATTTAATGCAGTTAGTACCCCTTTTTTTAAAGGCGTACATAACATTACACAATGGATCATTAGTTAGCTTTTTCAAGGACGACAAAGAATGGCTTCCAGCCCTGCCTCGCTTGCGGGGAGATCTTAATATTCGAGAGTCAATGCCCTTTGCGATGCACAAACTCACGCAAAATACACGCACGTAAAACGTCACTGACACACACATACACACATACAAACCCTGACTGGCGCACGGATACATGATATCAATATGGAGAACGCATTCATCAGAAAGAGTTTGCTTATACTTGGGGAATAATCACCACGTGATCCTGGATTCAATTCCCTAAAGAAGTATGTATACCAGGCGCGTGCAGTGGGAACAAGAAGTATGACTTATATTGAATAGAATGACCGGATATTTGGGAAAAAAATATCGAAATTAAATATTTATGTGGTAGAATGTTATGAAATATTAAAATCTGATTAAAATATTAATTATTGTGATAGGAATTTCGGCATCTTTTCAAAATATATGCATACTTCTTGTTCCCACTGCACGCCCCTGATGTATACTTACTATAATTTTCTCTAAATTATTTTACCTGGTGATAAAATAATTCACACATGTGTAGTTTAATGTATAACTGTGTGAAAATTTAATGAATCATGTAACATAACAACGCAACTATTAGATAATTTATTTTATTTATTTATTTTTTATTCAAATACAGTATACAATTTGGGTTGTTCTTTATCTATCTTACTAGAAGAATATGAGTTGGATATGAACTAGTTGTACAACTTAGATATTAGTTCACATGTGTCTTATTTCTTCTTAATGTTGTTAGATATAAAAAAAATACAAAAAGAAGAGGTACAGAAATCAGTAATTTTATTAGTCGTTAATTTATTTGAGTGACAGCAACAATAATTTATAAATAAACTAGCTATAATCCGTTAGAGATGACGTTTAGGTCAACCGCTGAGAGTTTTTGTATGACTGAAAATATGTTTCCTTCTCATTCGCACTGTCGTTAGCTCCTTATAAAAGAAGAAGACAAATAACGATAGAATGAGATTGATGATCATACCAGAGTTAATCTCGGTTACACTGTTTGTTTACATGTTTGAATTTCAGCTTTAAATTACAATTAGTAGTAATTCGGCAGTATTCGTTTTTGCACAACATTGTAACGCCGTCATTTTTGACGTTTTTAGGTTTGACAGGTTTAGAATTAATGAATTCAACCGATCAAAAAGCGTTAGAAAAACGTTAATTTATTCACACATTGTGTCCACCTAATTCGAGATTTATAAATAAAATTATTATAAATTATGTTATTATTTCTTTTAAAGCTTATTATAGATTAAACCTATTAAAGCTTAGAATAAGGCATCACTAAGCTAAAGTGTTCATGCCTAGTGAGTTTTTAATTTCTTTTAAATATCTAGTAAAATGTTTCGAATGTTTTTTTTTATTAGAAATTCTTCCGAATTCATGTAAATCTGAAATTAATTATGTTTATGCTATGATGAAACTTATGTGAGCTATTAGAGCCTATGTATGCACTTACAGCAGTAAAATAGACCTAGTGTCTTAGAATGTAAGGAATCAAAATCGAACACACAATAATTACACTTCTATCTCACCCTTGTATTAACTTAAATTTAACATTAATTTAGTAAAAGGTTGAAATACAAATATATCTTTTTTTTATTTATTAAAAATATCAAAATACCTTTGTAGTAGCTTTGATAAAATGAATCATTTTGTTTAAATCAAATATCTTTTGCAAAAATTATATTTCAATTTGTTTTCACATTAGTTCCAAATTAGTTACCAAATTCCAATACATTTTTTTTTACTATTTTAAAGGGCTCACTGACCTATAAATATGTTGATTATTCAAAAATGTTTAATTTTTATTTTTGATGTTTATAGCGTTAATTCTGTGGTTGGAAATAATTATTAATAAACTAACAAACTTCGTGTAAACCAAATTGATTAAATTTAACGAATAATTCATTATTCATTTATTATTAACGCTATTCAAGGCTTTTATTTAATATATTATTTAATTATTTAATACATTCCCCGTTTCAATATCTCACTGACAAACTCTAACCCTCCCCCTCTCCCCCGCCCTAAATGAGACTACACCCCCTCCTGACGCTTGTCTCTTAAAAAAATAATTTAAAGAATTTATTGTGCGATCGTTCTGACGAAGGTATAGTACAGTATCGAAACCGGTAGACGTTTAAAAATAAAATCAGTATGGTTTATTAGTTTTTTTTTTAATGTTTTCTTTTTATTACTTTTAATATAGGGAAGACATCGCGTAATGCAAAAATTAGAGTAAAAGAGCACTTGCGTTGTTTAAAAAGAAGTGGGTTCTTAGAATTTGTTAACCATTTAATTGAAGAAGACCACACGTTCAATAATAGTTCTGGAGTTATTATTATTCATAAAAACGGAAAAGGTAATAAATAGACTTGATAATTTAGAGGCATTAGAGATAAGAAAAGCCATTCATATGAATTATTAAATCATTAATAATCAAGTAAATTAATCTTTTAGTCCACTTTAAAATATGTTCCCTCTTAATAGTAATATTCCCTGCGAAATCCCACCCCCTACCCCCACTATTGGCACTCCGTCCTTTCACCTTTCACACAAGTAGGTATATAAACACATAATTTTTGTATTTTTAGGCAGCTAAGATTCTCCCTGAAGAAGCTACGGTCGTAGCGAAACCTGGTTGGATTTGAAAATAAATATAAGTGGTGTTTAACTAAGTTACTTTTATTTATATAAATTATTTTATCTTTTATTCTTCAGAACTGTAGCCTGATTTATTACAGAAACGTTAACCTATAAACTTAATGACACTTCAACTCGGATTACTGAAAGATCACTATCACAGCTTTGCTGAATACCTACATACGTCACTGACTCGAATCTTCATTGATAGGTTTATTTAAATCCTCATTGAAAGGTTTATAATAGCCAGCTCTAATAAGTTTTACGTCCGTATGGTCCGTTAAAGTCTCATTCGCTGGGTGAAATTGATTTCAAAATATATTAAACAACATCACAGCTGTGTAAATAAGATGTTTCTAGTGTGATATAATATTTTATTCATGACCATTGGAGTATAATAATATTAAGAGAATTTATGCTCAACGTCCACGTTCCTATATTTTAATTTTTTTTTAATATATTATATAACGCTTCAACGCTGTAAATATTTATTTTATGGTATCATTATAGGGTCCACAATACTATACAGGTAGATGCCTACATTTTAAACAGCTATGTCCTAATATCAATAGTTTAAAGACGAATGCATTAGACATTTTGAAAAAATCTATTTTTAAATTTTTGTATTTTCTTAAAGCTCGAGGTTTTAAAAAATCTGGTGAAAATTTCAAGATGAAATTAAAAAAATAACAAATTTATAGCTGAAAATAGTGGCATCTCTGTTTATTTTCATATATTGCTCAATTCTCAAACGCGTTTTACTTGAAACCATGTTTTGAAAATCGGTGACCAAAATATCTCGACAACCACTGAACCGATCAACTTGAAATTTCTTGTGGTTATTTTATACGTAATTATTTAGTCTTTTTCATAGGATTTTTTTAAATGATTTAGTTTTACTTTATCCGCATAATAAACTCGAATTTTTCTCTAAAAAAGGCTATTTTAAATTGAAATGCCCACCATTTTGTCAAGAATCTATATTTTTAAAAATTCTTACGTCAAAGACTAAATTATAGTATAAATTTTTTAAATCTTTTTGTTTTTTTTTCATTCTGATGATTACAAATGAAATGGGAGTGGTCACCGCGGAGGACCTTTTTTTTCGGCAGTCGATAAAACCCAAGAATTTTCCGCCAATGTTGAATATTTTTTTTTTTACGTATTCCTAAAAGTATATACTTTCATGTAAAAATGATAAAAATACCATTATTTATATAGGTTCTCTTAAAAAAAATAACAAAAATCGCCTTTTTTCGCGCTACGTAGGTAGATATTCCCCCTTAAGGAGATATGCGACTTCAAAAATTGCATTTTTTTCAATCCTTTTTCTGACGTCTCTTCAAATTATTATATATAAACAATTTCACACCAATACAAGTTAAATAAAATTATTAAAATAATTCCGGCTCAACTTTAAAGAGCTTAAGTAGTATATATAATATATATATATATTATATATATATATTTTTTTTTTTTTTTTTATTAGAAACACTAACAGAATAACGGGTACATGACACACAAAAACAACACACAATTATTTAAAACTCTTCCCTTTCTCCCAATGAAAAATGTTTTCAAGCTACTATAGCATAAAAATGCATATGTAAAAATTGAAAGGTGGAATTGGTGAACGTTAATTATGTAAAATGATCACTTAAGCCAGCCATATAATTGTGAGCCCTATACCTAAACAGCTAAAGATTTTCACACCTACTTTCCCATATAAATAACCTTGTGTCTGTGGGTCATCTAATCTTCTAAATATAATGATTTTGTCTGTCTATCTATTCGTCTTTCGGTCCTTAAATGAGTAACTTGCTGGAATTAAAACTTAAGATAATTAGAGTGTGACACGCAATCAGCGCGTGGCTAAGCAACACACAAAGGTCGAAATTAGATGGTCTGGATATTTTTATATTATTATTTTCCTAAAAATGTCCTTAGGTTTTCACGGCCGTTCAGAATCTTCTGTGTATAGTTTTCTGGGATATTCTGCCGTGTGTATGTGACCTCTCTGGCCAACGTTTCGGATCCCATTGCAGGGTCCATCATCAGGGCTGATGGACCCTGCAATGGGATCCGAAACGTTGGCCAGAGAGGTCACATACACACGGCAGAATATCCCAGAAAACTATACACAGAAGATATTATTTTCCTATATTTACTTTTAGGTTTAAGAGAATAGTCAATTTAAAAAAAATAATTCTATCCATGAATTTTCAGCTTCAAAATCCTGCAATTATTATGTCCCGTGATTTTTCACGGGTGTACGGACAGTCATCAAACATAAAAAAAACTAAATTAAACGGTTGGGTATGGGGGTTGAACCCCGGGTAGCAAACCCGAAGGCGGCAATGATATCGATGTTGCTATCGCCGAGTCTGCATTACCCATCAAAAATACAGTAATATAGCAAAGAGGCGAAATATTTCTTGCTCTGCCTAATCCCCAGGGTTTAGAATAATACATTTGACTGCCGGCAGGGGAAATATAAAAAAAAATTCAAAAAATTTGATTAAAGCGTTGGCCATATATAAGTAAATACTTATTATTTAGGAACCTGCATGTTAAAACACCATCATTTTTGATGATTTACAGCTAGTCTATATCGGAATATATACGGAATACAAAAATCGAAACACTTAAAATCATTCACAGACTAGCAATTGGCGAAATACAAGAGAAGACATAAAATTACACAAAATATACGAAAAACACCAACACAACACTAGAATGGCTCAAAACTATCACATAACATACGCCAAAACAAAAACAGGACAATCCCAAATAATTTGCAGCGAACTAAAACTATACAATGACCTGCCACAACAGACCAAACAACTGACCACTGACAAATTCAAAACAGATGTGAAAAAAATGCTAAAACTCGGCCAACTATAAAAAATGACTTTGTATCTAAATTATATTATTATTATTTCTTATATTGAATCATGTAAAAATATTATCCATAAACCTTTTAGGTTTCCATTATATAATATATATATATATATATATATAGGAAATGACGTAGCGTATTGAAAATTGCGTTGATGTAAAAATCACAAACAGAATAAGCCGTGTGTATTACGGGTGCAACGTTCGAGAATTTTTTCACTTCAGACAAACAGATTTTCCGCTTTATAATCAAGATTTAAGAATATGTTTACACTGCCTTACTTAATGTCCCGGAACATTGCGAATGAGAAATTATTACGCCGCGGTATAAAATGCAATACACGCACAGGCTGATGCTCACACAGACACCCACACCCACACCCACACCCAAGTATCCGATCACGTGACGCAGACATCACGACCTGGCTCAATGAGGATTTGGTTAGGGGCTGCTTTGCCAAATACTCGAACGCCGTCTCTGATTGGCTGGAGGAACGGTAGAAATAATTCCTGTTTTATGATCGTCAAACGGTTTCACATTATTTACTCGCTTATTATATAATCAAGTTTGTTATATCTTCTCACCAAATAAAATAAGCTAGATCATCAAAATGTATATACATGAACTAACGTAAATTTCTTGGTAGATGGTCTGTTACCACGGCTGGTTTCAATACGTCTAACTTGTTTAAAAAAATTCATACTAAATACCTGAAAGAGTGACTAAGTGTGATGTAATTGTAAACAATCAATGCTTAGAAAAAGTGAACGAGTTTGTGTATTTGGGAAGTATGTTTAGTAGAGACGGCAAGGCTGAGAATGATATCGAAAGGAGAGTGACTGCGGGAAACAAAGTTAATGGTGCTCTAAATGCAATTATGGCTAATAAGAAACTATCAAAAGAGGCCAGACTAGCGGTACATAATGGCGTTCTAGTGCCAACCCTATGGAAGTGAAGCCTGGAATTGGCAAAAGAGGAAAGTAGACTGAATGCGGTAGAAATGCGGCCACTAAGACGCTTGTGTGGAAAATCTTTTGTCGATAGAGTAAGAAATGAACAAATTAGACGTGAATGCAATGCTGGCTGTAGTGTGGTAGATAGAATAAAGAAAGGAGTGCTGAAATGGTTTGGTCATGTGGAACGTATGAACGAGGAAAGGATGGTTAAGAAAATATATGAGGCGAGTGTTGAAGGCAACAGAAATAGAGGGCATCTGCGAAAGACCTGGCACGATCAGATACAACAAGCGTTTGAGGATGGCCCCGTTAAAAGCCGCAACAACGTAGAACTTGCATGAGAAGATGTATGAATGTGGCCGAAGCAAAAGTGGTGTGCCAGGATAGAAAAGTGTGGCGTTCAATCCTCTCTGCCTACCCCTGCGGGGAAACGGCGTGATGGTTAGTTGGTTTGTTAGTATTTTGATTTAGTAATGAATGTGTTTCAGAGAGAGGAAACGTAATTTTCATTTCTGCATGATATCGTATTGAGAGGTATTAATTAATAGAATATTAAATAACTATGAATAAAACACAACATTGTTTATTCCACACAATGACACTTTAATTAAACAAATTAATTAAAACGTTTTCGATGCTTGCTGCATCATCTTCAGTAATATACTAACAGAATAGAAGACATTTTATCTACCACATGGGGCGGGAGTTGTCGGGAGCGGGGGAGGGGCAGGCGGAAAGTGAAAATGGTTTCTGGGAGGGGCTAGTATGGTTAGAAGGGGGGATGTAATAAGTGGTGTTTGTATAAGAATATTCTTAGATTTTCACGGCAACTCAGAATCTTCAAGTTTGTGTTTTCTCAGGTATTATGCCGTGTTGTTACTACCTTTCGGGCCGACGTTTCGGATTCTATTGCAGGGTCCATCATCAGGGCTGATGTGTTGTCTTGAATGTTGGTGTTTTGAGCATTTCATGTTGCGAATGCGTATGGTGACTCTTATCAAGGAAGCACTAGAAATCTACAAGCACCCGATAAATATTAATAGAGATGATGGTCTCAAATTAAAAACATCTTGGTAACCGGCGCTTCAAAGTCATTCTCGTCGCAGACTCCGCAGAGATAGTCATCAGACAACAGATGAATCATACACACAACACAATACAACACATCATGACTTCGGCACGGTATTGCAAGCCGATACTTAACCATAACACCAACATTCAAGACAACACATCAGCCCTGATGATGCACCCTGCAATAGGATCCGAAACGTCGGCCCGAAAGGCCGTAACAACACGGCATAATACCCCAAAAGACTCAAACTCAAAAAAAAAACTCATAAAAGAAGATAGTATTTATCCCTTATACTTCACATGTAGATTCACAATTACTTACGGGTAGGCGGAAAGTGAAAGTGGTTGCTGGGAGGGGCTAGTACGGGTAGAAGGGGGGATGTAATAAGTGGTGTTTGTATGTTTAGGGCCTTATCATTATTTAGATGAAGTTCTTTATTTTCCAAGATGTCCAATTTCTTTCCTTTTTTGCATACAAATATTAAATTCAACAAAGCGCATGGCTATTTCCACGCTGTCCGCACAAACATACACAGCGCGGGTTCACGACCCCTGTCGTCCCGCGCAAACAGCGAGGTTGTCAAGGCCCGCCGACTTTTGGAGGGCTGCGAACCCTTATTATTCCCGATGGTAACGACCTACGCCACTGCGCCGCGGGTTGGGCTGGGGACCGCCGGGTTCCGTGTTTGATGTTTGGAATTTATTCGCATCCTGTCTGAAGGCTCGGGGGCGCGAGGGTGGATACGTTTACTTCCAGGGTCCCAGTACCTCCCTAAATGTTTATTCTGCGCGCGAGTACGGTGGATGATTTGTTTTAGATAGAGGTTCGGTATCGCGCTCGGTCAGACATTAACGGACAAACTGAAAAAATATTAATTGATATAGATAGATTAACTTTGTTAAAACCACTTATTTATTGAAAAAAATCAACATGTTTCGAAGCCAATGGCTTCTTCGTCAGGATAACAAAAATAATATTTAAAAATCGAAGTATAGATCAAAATATTAAAAAGTTATATATGGAAAATGATAATATAAAGCACCTAATTAACATGAAAATAAATTTAAAAGATAACTATTTGCAAAAAGGACCTGATTATTTATAATATTCAATTTACTATTTACACTCTTTCTTATTTCCAAAATTTCTAATTTATCAAATTGTGATTCTGTATCTCCAATCTTTATCAGAATCAAAAGTTGAAGGGTAAACAAAAGATTTTAAAAAACATTTGAAGAAGAAGTGAAAAAATATTAATATGAAGAGATTATTCATGATGATCACTGAATTGGGTGAAAAACATAAATTACATATTAAGTATAAATTATAATATAATTTCACAGAGACGAAGCTATTTATATATGAGAAAAGTGGATGGATGACTCTTGTACGATGGCTCAGGGCTTACAACCTGTCTGAGCTGGTTTAAGTGATCACTCTGTCACGTATACGTTAATGAGGAATAATGCTAAAAAACTCCACATTGAAAAATAAAAAAATATAGAAGTATCCATCATTACCGACTTACATTACCGGTTGCGAAATCTATGTATACTTGTTAATGAGAAAAAATAACATCAGATATCTCTAGTAGAGACCAGAGCAATATAAGAAATGTTCTTGATTCGAACAATATATACAGAACTTTTAAAATTTTGATAATGTATGGATGTTCTTACGATGGAATTGGTGAACTTTCCATTATGTAGAGTGACCACTTAAACCAGCTCATACAAGTTGTAAGCCCTGATTCATTGCATAAGAGACTTCCATCCACTTTTCTCAAATATAAATAGCTTTGTCTCTGTGAGACTTATATAATTTAACCTTAATTGCATATGTTTCCTCTATGTGAGTATAAATATTATTTTATATTTAAGCTCGTAAATAATGATCATTCTTTTCATTCGTGTACCATTAAACTTCTCCACCCCGTCACGTTAAAGTAATAAAATGAATAATTTTTAATGTATAGAAATTAAAAGAAATTATAACTGGGGTATTTATTAATTAACAATTTAGCTCTTCTTTCAATATTACCCTTACAAACACTTTTACAGCAGTAGCTGCAGCTCACTTTATCAGTACCTTATCAATTAATTACTTGTATTTCCACCTAATCCATGTAAAAAATAAATATAGTTTTAAGTAGACACTAACACTTCACCTGTCTATGAGAGATTCTGTTACTCTCGAAATCAAGTAGTAAAATATAAAATTATATTATTAAACTCAAGTAGAGATATCGTTTATGTTTTTGCACCAATTAAATTATCCAACTGAAAAAAATGTTCACAGGTATGTTTGCATTATTTTAAAAACAACAATATAGTAGTATAAAATATACAAGGTTTGGTCACATTAAAAAATTTATTTCTCTGACACAAAATTGTTTAGTTTTGTTGTTCTACGTATGAATGGCATCTGAAGAAATATTTTATTCATGCCTTAATTTATTTTTTAATATTCAAAACAGGTACATTCAAAATGATATACGGTCAGCCTTACATTCAAGTGGCATTGTCAGATCGCAGTTCAATAGCTTTGCCTAGACCGCAGGCCATCCAATACCGCAAATGCTTCAGTAAGACTAAAACGAAATGGCAGCATGAACACAATAAATCAATATATATATTATATATTATATATATATATATATATATATATATATATATGTATATAAAGAAACCCGTGATTCTCTACCCGCCAAGTTTTCTCCACAACCAGCCACAACCACCCACCGGTGGTTATGGCGGTGGATAGCCCTTGGTGTCACATCGAAAATATGCGAGTTTTGTGGGGGTTGCCGTGCGTGGGTGGGAGTGGGTGACGAAAATGTGCTTTCTAGCACATTGTTTTGTTATGGGAAGGCCGCAAATGCTTCAGTTTGTTTCAAATAGGCGCGCTGACTGTGTCGGTGAGTCTAGAGAAGGTTCCGGAAAAACCTGCTCTAGAAAGTTCTGGAAAGAGAAGGTTCTAGAAAATTCCCGAAAGTTCTATAAGGTTCTAAACTGAGTGGCGGAATGTGTCGGTGTGTCTAGAAGATTCCTGTACATTCGAATTTCTCGAAAGTTCTGGAAGGAGAATGTTCTAGAAGATTCACGAAAGTTCTATGACGATCCAAACAGTGCACTAAAAATCTACTGTATATTACTGAAGATGATGCAGTAAGCATCGAAAACTTTTTAATTAATTTGTTTAATTAAACTGTCATTGTGTGAGGTAAACATGGTTGTGTTTTATTCATAGTTATTTACAATGAACTTCCACAAAATTAATCACGAAAATTTCGAAATATTAGATATAATATATTGGTTATGTATCTATAAGGTATAAGACTAACTTTATGAGTCTTGGTAGGTATTGCGAGAATTAATTTACTTAATAATTTTGCATATTATATTATAGTTTCTAGTATATATTCCCTGCAGCAAGTTCCACAAGGAATGATGTCAATATTGTTATTTAAAAAAATATTTCCGTTTTCTCTGTTAAACGTAATATTTTTTTAAATGTCTTGCTTTAATAATAATATAATACGACAAAAGATAATCACATGTCAAGGGTGTTTATTTTAGAAGCGAAGAACTTTAAATTGAAATAAAATAAAATAAATCTTTTTAATGTCCATGAAATTAGCTTTATTTGATAGATAATTTTATAGCATTAATATTAAAATATAATTTTAGGTATCTGACTGCCATGGCTGGTACTTACATGACATAATCTGGAGGTATAATTTTCACAATCCAAACGTGTTCAGTGATGAAGCATACTTTTGGTTATCATACCTATCGCATACATTACAGTATACAATACATTAATCAGAGTTAAAGAGTTAAGGTTGTTATATATATGACATATTTAACTGTAACTGGTTGCGGATATTTTATACGAACCGTATATATCGGCAATCTGCGAACACGCATCCAAAGGGAATCTCTGTCACTTCATCACATTTGACAAGACAAAAATCTTATCAACAGAACCGCATCTTATACCCAGATAAGTGAGGGAGTCCATTGAAATATATAAACATCCCAATTTCAATTGAGATGACAGTTAAAAACTATCAGGTATTTGGCGCCCTGTTCTTACGACATTGATTCAACCCTTGAGAGACGTCGCAGTAAAGTCCGCCGACGTAACTAGTACATATTGCACACTGGCGACCTCTATCGTAGAAGAAATGAACACTCCACAAAAAAGTGCATACAATTTACGCCTTCGGAAGCAGTAATCAGTCCACCCTCTACCTCCGCGGGTGAAGGTAGTCCTCCTGATGACTTTGAATAAGAATTCAACGAAACGTCGAGAATCGTATCTCGGAAAACATACGGTTCGTATAAAATATCCGCAACCAGTTACAGTTATATACTTTTGATTAAATGGCTATTGCAGAATTTTTGGAGCAATGATAATCCACAAGCCATTGCTGAAACACCATTACATCCAGAAAAGTCACCGTTTGGTGCGTTTTATGGGCTGGTGGTATCATTGGTCCATATGTCTTCAAAAATGATGACAGTCAGAACGTTACGGTCAAAGGTGAGTTTTATTTTAATTAAAAGTTCACCGCCTATAAAATAAACACCCTTTACATATGATTATCATTTGTTATGCCACTGTCTCTGCGTTTACTGATTTGAGCTGTTTTTATATACTTTAGCAAGGCTCTGCGAGGTCCATTTGTAAATCAACTTAAAAAAAACTAACCCTTAAAAACCAAGTTTTTATTATACTCCCTTTGTTTGTAAAATATAACAACAATTAAAGACGAATTAAAACATATAACATAACACTAAACTTACAGTAATTTAATATATTTCTAAAATATCAGATGTTTTGAGCTTTGATTAAGACACTTCATGCCTTGAAGATTAAATTCTAAAAATATTTATCAGTCAATTTAGATTTTCGAAATTCGTAGTGAAGTACCTATTATGTATACCGACGGAGTAATTCAAATTCAGAAAATATTCCGCGACGTTATCGGGCCGCCGTTGCTAGTAGTCAAACTTTTGTAATGATTCCAATTTGAAAAAACTACTATAATTATTAATTTTTTTAACGAAAATTTTATAGATTTTCTTGATCGTCGCCACGAGTCTACTTGCAAAGTTTCAGCTCGATTGGATCACGGGAAAAGGGTTAAAAATCGATCCAAAGTTTTTTCGACGGCAAGCCGGCAAGCAAGCAGACGCCACGAGTTAAAAGAAAGGAACTATAAATCAATTCCTATGATGCGCTACGTACGGTTCCCATGGCACTAAATGGTCTTGCCAGTATCCATACATATTTTTATAATATGTATGTCGAGCGCCTATGCATGAGGGATAGGCGAATTCTTTACCTGGAGTCAATTCGCTCAGAAGCGCGAGTTCTGGCGAGTTCGACCAGAGCCGAACTCGCCAGTTCAAAACCGAACTACTCCGCCATTGAACTAATTCAGCCCGCTTCTGTTACGCCGCAGTTTGTTTGATCTTTTGCGCCGCTATCTCATATTATCATTCGTGAGAGTGAACATCTTCATGGTGGAGACGGCATCCGCATCTTCATTGGTCCATTCCAGAGGAGTGCAGAGTTTTCTGGCAAATCGGAGGATCCAAAGGTGAGTTTTGCGTTGTCTCTTTTGTGTACGGGCGTTTCGCACTTATGAACAACTGGCTTGCTTTGGAAGTCTCCGTATAGCTGTCAACCATATGAGAGTACTATTCTTATACACTAAATTAAAAATTAAAAAACTAACCCATAAAAAACAAGTTTTTATTATACGAGAAATAGAGCATCCCGTACACAAGATACATTTTTATATCGCGCATGCAAAGCTTTCAATGATAATTGTATCTGATGATATTTCAATGATATTGACCTCTTCAACATTGGTCTTACTGTATTTAAAAGAATGCTTTAGATTACATGTACTAAGTCGACTTTGACCATTCACTCACTATACCTAATCTTCTCTTCCCCCACCCCTATCCTGACTCCTACCCCCCCATCCTTTTTCATCCATTATTTAACTCATTTCTTGATATACTTTTTTTTCACATTCAATCACTTACCATTATTCATTTTTAACATTGTTTGTTGCTTGCTACTATTTATTAATTAATTAAAAATAATTAACTTAAAAATATCGTATCTAAATTTGTTCTTAACATCTGTGAACTTTTTAATTAGGCTATGAAACGAACACTATTCTTTTACATTATATGTTTAAAAAACTGTTAAGATTTTTAACAAATAAATAAAATACTCCCTTTCTCATTTGTATTGTTTCCGATTTGATATTCTATCAACATATTCCTCTTTCTTTAAGTTCATGTGGAAAATCTATTCCATTATTATCCTTAAAACATATAGGATATTGAAAACGTAATAATTGGTATAGGGGGGCACGGCGTCGGCGAAACCGTCTGATCTGACCCACGGCTCGAGGCAGACTAGTTGAAACAGGTTTTGCGCCTTCTTCACGCGACGGGCTCCTTTCTCATTTGTATGGTTTCCAATTTGAAAATTTCGAAAAATCCAAAATTATACTATAATAAGATTTTTTAATCGAAAATAGTTAGATCATTTTTATCGTCGCCACGAGTCTACCTGCAAAGTTTCAGCTCGATTGGATCACGGAAAAGGGGTTGAAAATCGATCCAAAGTTTTTCGTCAGACAAGCAAGCAATCAGACGCCACGAGTTAAAAGAATGGGAGTAAAAAAGGAATCCATAAAAAGTTTTTATTATGCTCCCTTTCTCATTTACTAGTGGAAACTGGTTTGGCGCTTAACCTACGCGTTGGGCTTTGGTCGGGCGACGTAACGAAAGGGAGTAATAAAAATTTTCCAAAAATCCAAAATTATACTATAATCATTTCATCAACATGATAAGTTGTATGAAAAAACCATTCAAAATTTGAAAAAATTTTTTTAACGAAAATTTGAAAGATCTTCTTGATCGTCGCCACGAGTCTGCCTGCAAAGTTCCAGCTCGATCAGATCACAGGAAAAAGGTTTAAAATGGATCCAAAGTTTTTTCATCAGGCAAGAAGACAAACAGACGCCACGAGTAAATATAAAGGCAGTAAAAAATATAAGTGTTTTTTCGTCAAGTTCGCTCCCGCTCAGCTCGGGCTTGCATACACTTATTTTTTTTTACAATACGACTTGGATTGTACTCCGCAAACGGTTCTCGAGTGCGGGTACTTTTTACGAGAACCGCCGTCACGCACAGTCCGCCCCACGCATGGTCTCCCGGCCGGCCTAATTGTCAGGAAAAACCGGTCTGACGTGTTTCCGCGCTGGTGTTTATTCAAATTTTCGATGATTAAAAACGCATCCCAAACACGGCACTTTTTCACGGAAAATTATTCCCAGCGCATCCCGCCCGAAGGGTTAAATTTACACCGCGCACTAGCGATGGCCGCGAGTTATGCATATTATTTTCGTTCAACCCTGCGTTTGCGTCGTGGGGTAAAACTAATTGTTAATAATTAACAATTTTAAAACGAACAAGTTGAATCAATCGGAAAGATATTCAGAAAAATCATTTTGATGGAGCCAGAGTTAAAAGTAAAATATATGTTTACATACATATTGTCACGTGTCGTGGCTGCAAGAGGAATTAATGAAATGCTGGAATTTAATAATGGATTTATTAAATTACTGATTAATTGGTTAAACAAACGTACAAAGTCACTTAACACTCTTTGACTTAACGCTATTATTAAAAATTAAACTGTTTCGTAAATTTATGCTCGTAAATAGACACTTTAAAATCACTTAAACACTTTATTCGCTATTCATTAGAATATACTACATAACCAGATATTGGAAGATGGTCCCGTTAGAAGCCTCAATAACCGGCGAACATGTATGCTAAGATTTATGAATGTGGATGAGGCGAGAGTTGTATGTCAGGACAGAAGAGTGTGGTGCGCTATCCTCTCTGCCTACCCCCACGGGGAAACAGCGTGATGGTAAGTTAGTTAGTTAGTTAGTTAGTCACCAGAACATTTCATCCAATTTCCGCACGTTTATTTCGCTACGGTTTATTTCGCTACGTAAGAACTCTCCAGAGTACTCGCTGTCGAATTACCGTTCTGGAATCATTTCAAACAACTGTCACCTGACATTATTGCGTGATTCTTTTTAGCCTCGTTACAATATAATATGGCAACCCCGGTAGGAAGACGACTGGTGGGTCGCCCCAGATTAAGTTCGGAGAAACAATAACAAAATGTGTATGAAAACAGAATGAGTCTGGATTGGTTGACCCATTCGGAAGCAGTGTAAGACAGAGAAATATGGCAGCACGTTGTCGAGATACCTCAAATCAATCAATTGTATATGCACATATTATTCAAGAAAATAAAACAATGGCTATTTTATTTATTTGTTAATTTTTTATATATATTTTTTTCGTTAAATATTTTAATTTATTATGTACTATAAATTATATGTAGGTACCTGTACCTATTTACATAAAAAATAAATTTGTTCAAAATTTGAGATTTTTTGGAGCGCATAAATTAGGAGAGGATATTTAAAAAAACTCCTGAGGCATTGCCAATATATAAGGCATTTAGTATTGTGATATAGCACTGGCCAACATATTCAAATAATTCCCAATGGACAAAAAATAAAAAAATATATATGCAAAATAAACTTAGCCTGGATGGAAATGTGAAGCAGATTATCAAGTTGTTATATTGACGAAGAAGTGGAGTTAAGTTTTTAATATATTTGGCATTAACATTGTAGAGATTATTAATGATGATCGTTAAATTAAGTGAAAAATATGTACTTTGTTACCTCTACGTGAGTTTAATAATATTTAAGTATTTAATATACTTAAGTAAGATATAAAAATAATATTAAACTCACGTAGATATGTTTTCATAAATTTTACTCTAAGATAGTTTTGTCTGGTTTTTTCCTTTCGTCGGATAATGTCGGAAGTCGGATAAATTACGCACGATCGGAATCTCCCCTAATATTCCTAAAACAATATAGAACACTCTGGAACGGAAACATCTGAAACACTCTGGAAGCGACGGCTATATTCTCGCAGATACTAGTAATATGTGGAATGGTCTCGAAGGTTCGAAATGCCAACATGTTTCATATAAAAGGAGAGCCCGTGCCGCGGCGGATCACGATTGTTTTCACGATTAACCGACTCAAGTTTACCAGCGATTGAGCTGTAGCAAACGCAGTATTGCCAACGCGAGATTTACCTTAGTGATAAAATATTGGGTGAGAATTTATCGGAAAAGTGACAATTTATTCCAAAACGAACGTAAGCGATTTAAATAATGCCCGAAAGTGGAAAAGAATATTCGAGAAAGTGTATAAAACATCAGAAACACTGTAATAATAAGACTGCGAAATATTCTAATGTTTCAATTCAATTCATGTCCAGTAACTTTATAAAATTAAAATAATTAATAAATCGGTAGTCAATTTCCAGTATTTTCATTTGCCTCCCACAGCCCCAACCCGTGTTAATATTCATAATGTTGATGATGTCATGAGATTCTTTAAACTAAAGAAAATGCACTTATCGAGGATTTCCGAGGCAATCCGGACGTTTTAGAATATTTTAGAAACACATGGAAGCCAGTCAAATGAGCGCGTATATGCGTGAAGATTCGAGAGAGAACGTACTCTATAAAAACATGGCGTATCACGTGCAGAGGTCAGTTGAGTTAGCCAGCGAAAAACACAGATAAGCGAATAGACAAGCGATAGACTAATAGCGCGAAAAATGTGTTCCACAGCCGAATGAAAGATTGTAGTGCGAAATAAAAGCGAATAAAGGAATGAAATTCCAGGTAAAGCTTGTATCTAGTGACTGTTTATAAATAAAATTTGTCATTGACTACTTAAGTGTTTCACTTCGTTCCCAACCGCGGCGAAACCGTAGCACTTATGACCAGGAAAAAATTTCCTTAGTCTTGAACTCTTATCTTCCAGATTGTTCTCTATGTTCCTGCAACATGATATAAACTATGAGAGAACAGGAACACAGGATTTAACATGCTCAAACAATGTGGTGCTGTTGTCGCATGATTCAGCTACTAACTATTTCTTTAATTCCCCACTGCAAAGGCTTCCTAGACTAGCAAACAGATGCGAGCAACTGGACGTCTTTGCCAATAACTGTATAACATTCAAACATATATTAAAAGGTGTACTGAAAGATTACTAGTATTTGTCGAATTGGATTTGTATGTATGTATATTTTATTATTATATTATGACTTTCAAAGCTTGTGCTGTATCTTCTCTCTCTATATTATTATGTTTTTCTTATGCTTCTTGCTTTTTACCATATATTATATTTATCTTTATTTGTTTGTATATGTATTCTAAGTATTTTCTTCTCACTTTGTTATTTCTATGTCTACATGTATTATGTTTTTTTTTTCTTCTCTAAACTATATACCTATTATGTTAATGTACGCTATACCTTTCTATTGTAAAAGCCCTATAGGGCGTTAATTAATAATAAATAATAATAATAGTGATCCCTGTACCGTGGACAGTCGACAGAGTAAATGACTCAATATCGTCGACTGTGATTTTTTTGCCATGTCACCAGACATGTGGTGAAGCATACCAAAGTAAGTCATGATAACCTGCCTGGAGGTCATGCCATGCTGATTGAGCAAAACCGGTGAAGAGGAAAGCTAACTTTTTCGTCTAGGAGAGTTTTCCCCACAATGGCTTGGGAAAAATGGCTAACGAAGAGAAGCTGGAGGAACCGATCAAACTCGTAAAAGATCACCAACGCAGTTAACTGACCTGGTTAAAATTTTGAAGCAGAGACCATTCCGGCATGCACATGAAATGCCACGGATCTCGATAATTGGCAGCAGATCTTCCGTGCTATCGTCCGCAATTCGCTGCAGTTCCATCATCACGACTGCTCTTACTGAGAGTAAGAAAAATATTTTAAAGGTTATGTTACTATAGTGTATGTAATATATAACACGCTAAGACTTCCCCGCTTAGATTAAATTTATTATATTTGAGAGGTATAAAAACAAAGGCAGCAATATCCAAAAAAGTTAAAAATTGTTTTGAATGCAGTCACCGAGGATTACTAATTTAAAAGATCTAGATTTAATGTATTTAAATTCCTTTCAAAAATCAATAACACAATAATTTCGTCGTCTGTCCATCCGTCTCTCTATCTGTTTCAACTCACGGCTACAAAAATGAAATTAAACGGCCGGAGATGGGACTTAAACCCTAGGCCAGCAAACCCGAACCGGCCGCTCGACGCATGTTGCTACGGCCTTTCCGTGGACCACCAAGACTACAAATATATACTAGGGCTTAGCAAATACGCGAACCAACGATCAGTCATTTTTTACGGATTGCAGCTAGTATTAACTATAAATTTATAAGCTATGTTTTCTATAAAACATAGCTTATAATTCAAAACATTATAAATTAGTAGACATTGCAGCCTTTGCTTTTACACCCTACATTTTATGTATGTACATTCTTTTTTGCGTTTTTTGATAAAAATTTGAGACAAAAACTGTAAGTGCTTTCTAAAAAATACTCTAAAATTAAAAATAAAAGGTAATTCATGTTTCTTTTTAATTTAAAACAGGGCAGATAGAGTTAAACGTAATTTCTAACCTAAGATGCTTTACGTGATGAGAAATAGTTCCTGACTTTTCAATTAAAATATCCAAACATTACTGAGTAATGGTTTGATGTAGAATTTACATTCAATACAAAGTTATTTTCAACTCATTTTTAAAAAAACGTGTTGTTAACTCCTGTGTGTCGGTGATGTAACGTAGGTCTACTTGTCATACAAAATATGCAATATCTACCTTATTTACGAAAACGAAAACGTCACACTTTTTGTAATCATCGAATAGACATTTTCACACCAAAATTACTAAATTAAACTGTTAGGAATGTACGGATTTTTTAATTAAAAAATATTTATTCATTACTCTCGTATTTTCGGCCAGTGTGCAAGAGAGAGCAGAATATTGTACATCGCAATTAAATTGAGCAAGAAAGAGCACGACAATATCATACATTTCATGTAGGACAGAGATGGCGGTTGCTTGGGTTTCAGCGAAAGCAAAAGAATATAGAAAGAGTACGGTAGAGTCGGGTAACATGTGTTAGACAAAGACGGAGTGCAGGCGACTGAAGCGAGCTGGCGACCGCTTCATTGTATTCAGTTGCCAATGAAACATCGGCGGAAGCGCACGCAAATTCAATTTGCCATAATTTTATAATAATTTACTAAAATAATGCAAATATGTATGTTTTCCTTACATAATTATATAAAGGGACCTTTTAAAAGTCTTATCTGTGTCGTATTTATGTATATTTTATCACATATTAAAAACTATGCCGATTTTTAATCAGGTAACGCTGTGTTACTCCACCGTCTCCAAAGTTTTTTTTTAGCACAGTCTTTTAAGAATTAAAAGACATCAGAAACTTTTAACCCTTATTTCTCTCACGCCCTGCAGTGTTAAGTAATTTTGTTGAGGCGCAATAACGCATAAATTTCTGAATAAAAGGTGGTTGGTGACTTGGGTGATTAACGACTGCGACGTCTACAAAGAAAGATAATTTAATTAATTGAAGAAAAAAAAATATATAAAAAAAAAATACTAAAAGCTTCTCATGTAATAGTCGAGTACTCGAACATCAGTAGCGATTAGTTTGTATAATGCAATTAAGTGATTCCTGTTCTAGTATACTAGAATTTATTTAAGTATACATTTTGTAACCTAGCTAATTAATGTAATTAATTATATTAATATAAAATATAATAATGATAATGTAAATATTTTAAAAATATTAATTGGATGCGTACAAGACTTTTTAAAGAAATTTAAGAAAATATATGAGGCGAGTGTTGAAGGCAATAGGAATAGAGGGCGTCCGCGAAAGACCTGGCGTGATCAGATACTACAAGTATTCGAGGATGGCCCCGTTAAAAGCTGTAGAATTTGTATGAGAAGATGTATGAATGTGGCCGAAGCAATGCGTGCTCATTTTCAATATC
Source organism: Agrypnia vestita (assembly GCA_016648135.1). Taxonomy (NCBI): domain Eukaryota; kingdom Metazoa; phylum Arthropoda; class Insecta; order Trichoptera; family Phryganeidae; genus Agrypnia; species Agrypnia vestita. Next base: position 81,616 of record JADDOH010008744.1, read on the forward strand.
CCTACAACTAATGTAGAATATTATTAAGTAGGAATTATAGAAAGTAGGAATCAGAAATTTAAATAAGCAAGAACCTGATACACGCATTTTAAATCAGTGAATGGTAGGAAATACCTATTCTTATTTTAGGTTTAGAAATTAAAATAATATTTATATTTATTTATTGCGTCTGTCATTTACTCAAAACAATAATGTTACGAGATTTTGTACTTTTGCTCACACTAATGCAAGTGGCTTTCCTAAAGTGAATGGACTCTACCCACCGCTTATCCAGGACCGTTTTGTGATCAAAAGTTACCATATCGGTCCTGCTCATTCATTGCCTGGTTGACATTTTTAACACTACCTTGCAAGATCGGTCGACAAAACCGGTGCGATGCTCAACATTCGCTGAAACGAAAAACAATTTACTGTCCGTCTCAAAGTGACCACGTCTTTAATTAAATTATACAGAAAAATATATAAAAAATAAAAGTTAAAGCGTTATGAATCAGAAATATCCTTTTTTACTTAGTTTTTCAACACCAAAGTACATTAGTCTCATAGAGTAGATTGCTGATGTAATATTAATGACTCTCGCCTGGTGATTCAGCGGTCAGTGGTTCGAGTCCCATTCCAGGACACGCGCAATTTAGTCCTATTGTCAAACCTTAATCGTTTAGCTTAATTTGTAAATATTAAGAATATTGATGTGACAAAAAAATAACTGTCATACCATCACCCCTTTACCGAAGGGATTAGCAGAAAGAGAAACACAAACAAGTGTTGACTAATCAACATTCATACATCTTCTCTAGGAACTCGTCGATTGTTGAGGGTTCTCGCTTTCCTAACACCTCGTATGTTGTATTTCTTAGCTTAATTTTTATTCACTATTTGCCATTAAAAGACGAAATTGTTGTAGATGAATCATGCAAAAATATAATTCAGAATATTTCGAGAATTTTTAAAATTTTCAAGAACACAATACTGGATTTCATCCCCAGGACATCATTAATCAAGATATATTATAAAATTTTCATAGATACGAAGCTATTTTTTTATATGGAAAATTAAATATGGAAGTTTTTTTGGTGTCCATAGGGCTGACGACTTATTGCTTTAAAAACCCCTATTAAAAATAAAGATATCTCATTGCATTTGGTGACATCTGTCTTGGTTTATGACAAAACTTTCAGCCACAGGTGGCGGTAGTAAAGATACAACACACATATGGAACTAGGTGTGGATCTTTAATATAATTTATACAACTTTCAAAAATTTCATGGATGTCGTAGTCCATCATAGATAGAATTAGTGAGTGTTGCATTGTGTACATTGACCACTTAAGCCAGCCATACGATAGGTTGTAAGCTCTATAGATACCCAAAAAAGACTTCCATACCTACTTTCTCATATAAAAAAGTAGCTTCATGTCTATGAGACATCTATGCTATATCATAAAAATATAATTTTATACCGGTTTCATAACATTGCATTTATATTAGAATTACATCCAAACATTCACTTTCTTTGGATTTATTAATAATATCACTTCAATAATAAAGGCAATATCGTTAAGTCATAATAGTTTAATTTTCAATATTTTTATATAGATAGATAGATGGCAGTAATTTGATTGAAAATATTTTGTTTTCAAAAATAATTCTATCTGTCAATATTAAATAAGGTTCTTCATCAAAGATACTTCACTCCGATATAGTATATCAATTTCACATTAAATGATTTAGTATTTATTAAAATACCTAAAGAAGGGAAAGAAAAGTTATACCATATCTAAGAATTGTGAACTCGAAAGTTTATTAATGAAAGAAGGCATAATATTTATTATAAATACCCTCTCTATTTTAAATACATTACTTTAGATGTAAGAATTATAAAACGATTAATTAGTGAAACAATTATATAACTCCAACATAACTTTGAAATATGAAAGTCCACACTCATAAATCATCGCACGATGACACTCGACAATAATAATGTTGCTGTTTCTCACAACTGCTATATGTTTTCCACAAACGTTGCAATGTTCGGGTCACAGGGTCACAAATTTCTAGTGGATAAGTGTTACAGCAGGGTCGCGGAGGTCACAGCTGGTCCCTGGCCAAAGATGGACCTCAATCGTGGCTCCGCTGAAGGCTGCGCATCCACTGCAACACAATGCACTTTCTACGATTGATCGAGAGGCTTGAAGATTGGAGACATCATTAGACTGACCTTTGAAAACCTCTGTTAGTTAATAAAAAAAAAAATACTGAGGCAAATAATCAGGGAGAAAATAATCAAATCACATTATCACGTTAAATTTTTGATTAAAATTAAATCATGTTCATGAAAATGAAAATGCAACACAAAAAAGTAACCCATAAAAACCAAGCTTTCATTATACTCCCTTTCTTTGTAAAATATAACAACAATTAAAGATGAATTAAAACATATAATATAACACTAAACTTACAGTAATTTAATATATTTCTAAAATGTCAGATGTTTTGAGCTTTGATAAGACACTTCACGCTTTGAAGATTGAATTCTAAAAACATTTGTCGTCAATTTAGATTTTTGACATTCGTAGTGAAGTACCTATTATGTATACCGATGGAGTAATTCAAATTTAGAAAAAAAATATCCCGCGACGTTATCGGGCCGCCGTTACTAATCAAACTTTTCTAATCATTCCAATTTGAAAAAACCAATCAAATTTCTAAAAATTCGAAATTATACTATAATTATTATTTTTTTTAACGAAAATTTGATAGATCTTTTTGATCGTCGCCACGAGTCTACTTGCCAAGTTTCAGCTCGATTGGATCACGGGAAAAGGGTCAAAAATCGATCCAAAAATTTTTTTGACGGCAAGCCGGCAAGCAAGCAAGCAGACGCCACGAGTTAATACAAAGGGAGTAAAAAATATTTTAATAATTAAGTAAATACGTTAAATAAAGCATTGACATTTATGAAAAATGGTTTATTAGAATATACAATTTTCACAATATTGCAAAAACAAGAAAAAGTACACATAATCGAAAATTTCCCAACTTTCTGGATATTTTACAATAAATTGGAAACACCTAGAAATCAGTAGAATATACGGAAATATACCAAAAGCCTCGAGAATATCGTATCTTTTATGTACGGCGACACACGCAAAAGTTGACAAGCGAAAACACACAGATATTCTAGAGTGAGCGAAGCGGTTGGAATTTAGTCAACCAGAGATAATCTTCCTGTTCGTGGAATAATCTAGAGACGATTAATACGAATTACAAAATAGATCTCATGATAAGTTTGTGTTCAATGATTCAAATCAAAAACGTTAAATTCATTTTCAATGTTTCATTTCATTTCCCATTGCTGAAAATCTGTGACAGTAAATTAATTTTAGGAATATTTATTTTTATTAATATATATAAGTGGATAGCGTTGCGTATCGGATACTAATAGGTCACCGCCCATCTCAGTAACTGGCTACTAAAATCGCTCACAGATACCGACACACTAACATCATACGCGCAGTAATTCTCACAATAACCCAGTTGAATAGATAGATAGGCACTCGAAACCTATATTTTTTTAAATTAGTTGACAATCTGATGAATGAATAAATTTAATGTCTATTTTAAGTGACATATCTAGTTCAGATCAGCAGAGGCAATTGAACGAGAAACAATACAGAACACACGTATTCATACTTTTAACACTCTACGGGACCATCTAGATAGCGATAAATTGTAGATAATATCTGATCTAATTTTTTTTACGCTTCGCCAGGCCAAGAGGCCCAAATACGGAAGCAAAACGTATAACAAAACATCCAGGCTTGAATAAAAATAAAAGATCTCATTGAAAAGGTGTATGAAATGAAACATTTAGGCATAATTTTAAATTTACTTTAGCAGCAAATTTTGAATGTTTTCTAAAAGAAATATCAAAAAAATATATTTTTTTGGAAGATTGAGAAAAAAATTGAATAAAAATGGTGCAGAGTTAATATACAAAACAATGATAACTCCTCACAAAAACTACTGTGCTACAGTCTTATATCTGGCCAATGAAGGAAACATCAAGAAACTACAAGTGATGCAAAACAGGGCAATGAGAATCTTATTAAAACAGTAAATACACCAGAAGAGCTCTCAATTGGATGGAAATTTAAAAAAATACTTATTTATAATGTTCTCATATTTGTACATAAAATTTTCAATAAGAAAATGCCAAAATATTTTTTAACAAAATTATTGTAAATAATAACGTACATTTTTTTAAATATTAATATACATATCTATGTCAAATATATTTTTTTTAACAAGGTAGTGACAGTAACTTATGAATGGACGTTTCTCTACTACATGAGTGTCAAAAACTCGTGTGTAGTAGAGGAATATCATTACATTATACATTTACAAAGAATTTTGTGATAAAATGTACATATTCATCAGGTAATAAGTATATATACATACATATAACACTATAAATAGGAGTAGAATAAGATAACCATATAAGAAAAAAGAATATACACAGAATTGTCTAATGTACAGAGGTGTAAAAATATATGATGAGATGCCAGAAAACATGAAGAATATAAATAAAATGAATGAATTTAAAAACAAAGAATTGTAGAGCATTAGATATATTATTTATTATAATATTATAGATTGTCACATAGATTAAATTAGATGTAAATGTAAATATGTAGTTTTATATGGATAGTATATTAGTAATAGATTTTAGAATGTAATGTGTAAAATACTAGTTAATATACATACAGGGTGTAATATTAACTAACTTAAGAAATAAAATAAAATAAAAAATAAAAAATCACACGTTTAATTATAACCTCATCGAGAATCGAACCCGGAACCCTCAGTGTGAGAGGCCAGTGTCATACCTACTTGGTAACTAGGGACAGATGTATATGATTCGTTGGCACTCTTTTATTTTAATGTAAAATAATAGAACATAAATGTAAGATTTGACTCTACGTGAATATATCGCACCCCGAATAATTTATGGGTACAATTTCAAAAGGAATTTTTTTGGGAAAAGCCATAAAACAAAACGGCGATGTATTGTTTTTTACATAATAGGTCCTAACATCTTTATTTAATATGCTAAAACCATAAAAATTAGTATACTTAGTTTCTGGTAATTGTGCTATAATACAAGTTGACTATATTTTGAAAATATGGATTAAGAGTATTAAAAAAATCAACTAATAAAAGTCGGAAACTTTTTTTTTCTATTTGTTATTTTGGACATTCCTTGTATTTGTGCCTTTTTAATATTTACATTAAGTTTTTTATATTAAAAATCTCAAAATATTGTTTTTTTATATTAAAATATGTACTTTATTTCATAGTAAGAATGATTTATTCCTATTTAAGATTAATTATATTATTTGAGTTATTGGCACAACATTAATTCGGCTCGTCTAGCGGGAAGAAGCGGGGGCGATAGAAGAAGGTATGAAAGGGACACAAATACAGTATTCCCTTATCTGACATTCGTTTTCTCTTTCTGTGAGAGTCATCATGTAGGACTGGCAAAAATGAGCCTTTCTATCAGAAAAAGTAAAAATACTAAAAATTTCAATTGTGCCCATACTTTAAGGAGCGATATTGTCACGGGATCATGGGAGGCAAGTGAAATTTATTTTAATAAAATTTAAATACTGGGAAGTATTTCAACTTTATTTATAACATAAATCACTGGTCACGAATTTTATCGGAGCTCTGTTCTTTAATTCATAATAATTGTTCTAGAATATTTCACACAAGTACGCACTTATTAACGCCTATTTCATAATTTGCATGTAAGTGTTCTTACTTATTTCTAAGTGCCTGTTAAGTACTCCTCTTAATTAATTATTTTCGTTGGCCATGTACTGTATAGCCGCTGGTTTGTGTCACAATAAACAATCCTCGTGTTCGTATTGCTTTCGCGATACTTCCACAATCTTCGATACTTCGCTGGACCATCCCAGAACCTTCCAGTAATTAACCATTTTGTGTAAAAGATTTAAGTCGTTGTTTTAGTTTCATGTGAATCATCGATTGCGTGTAATTCTTTCTGACTACCATCTCGTGAAAATGTTTAGAACATAAGTGTACTTATTCTGATGAATTGTAGTATGCCGACCGCTGGAGGGCAAAATAAATTGTGTTTTGATAATAAAAATCCAGAAAAGATAAAAAATCTGGGGACAAAATCCAATAACTGTATAGAAATATTGTTAAAATTTGAAAACACGGTTTTGTAAGGGATAAAGCTATATATCCTATTAAATTTCGAATTCATTACATTCTAAATTAGTTATCCTCGCTGACTGCATTCAAAACATTTTATTAATATTTTTGATATTTCTGCCCTTGCTTTCTATCCCTCATTTTATTTATTTTACTAACTTATATTTAATAAGAAAATTCATATTCGTTAAATCCATAAAACGATCCAGAATAGATTATCAATCTGGGGACAAATTGAATATTGTGTTCTCAGAACATAACTACATATAAAAATATTGTTAAAATTTGAAAACATGATTTTGGAAGGGATAAAGCAATAATGTCCTATAAAATTTCGAATTCATTACATTATAAATTAATTATCCTCGGTGACTACATTCAAATTATTTTATTAATATTTTTGATATTGCTGCCTTTGCTTTGTATCCCTCATTTTATTTATTTCACTAACTTATATTTATTTGCCTTTGCCTTGCTTTGTATCCCTCATTTTATTTATTTTACTAAGTGATATTAATTAACAAAATCCATATTTGTAAAATCCATACGAAAATCCAAACCTTTGTACGTATATACGAGGGATTCCTGGCGAGGCAAAGTATTCTAAGGGCACAATAAAAGCCTCACTGGGAACCTTTTCATGGCGAATAACTTGGACCCATCGATGGAGATTAGTTAGGTGCGAGAGAGTGTGAGGTGGTTTGGAAGGGGGCGGGGCAGTTTGGAGGGGTAGTGGGAGTGGGTGGGTGTGGGGAGTTACACGTGCAACACCGCCACGTGTCAGGTGGTATCAAATACATAACACGAGACAAAAATATTTGCATCATATTTCTGCACTGACACAAACTCCGCACAAATTTTATTCGACTGGCGTCAAATATAATATTCATTATAAATTGCTTTCACGATAGTCTAACATTTTATCTAAACTATTGAAATTTCATTCAAGGTGATAATATATATTTTTTTTATAGTGCCTTTGTATATTGTCTCGTATCGTGGTTGCGGCAGGATTTAATGAAAACGCTGGAATTTAATAACAGATTCATTAATTACTGATTAATTTATTAATCAAACATAAATGCACTCGTAAAAACCAAATTAATTTATAATCTTAAGCACATTTTATAATCGCTTTAATAATTTATTCACTATTCACTAGAACATTTCATCCAATTTCCGTAGGTACGTATTATTCGCTACGGTTTATTTCGCTACGTAAGAACTTTCCAGATTATTTGCTGTCGAATTAGTGCTCGGCTGGCCACACTGGCCTCCGCAGCTCGCGGCTGCTTTCGCTTCTGTTTCGCTGTCAAGCGCGCAAAACAACAACAACGTTACTCCCGCGCGCGGTCCTATTTATATCTGGCTAATTCTGATATCGAACCTTCTAGGCGTTCCTAGTATTTAGGAGAACTTTCTCGTGGCTTCCAGGCTTTTATAGATGTTTCTCGATGCTCCCCGAAAGTCGTAGATTACGCTACGCTGTTCTGGAATCTTCAATAGTGTTGTTGTGATATGTGACAGAAGTGCGCAATTCTTTTTAGCCTTGTTACACAATTATTTTAAATTTTCTCTTTCTCTATAACTTATTCTCTCCTGCTGCTGCTATCTATATGGCGAACCAGATCTTTCAAACTCAACATAGAATAAATATTAGTATTATCATCATCATCATCTTCACCCCCTTGTCCTAGTAGGGTCGGGGGCCCAAAGGCTCGACAAGGTGTTTCCGTATTCCCATGTATTGCGCTGCTTTCGCATGAGTCAACCAGTCTAGACCCATTTTGTTTTCATATACTTTTTTTATTGCTTCTCCCAGCTAATCTGGGGCGAATCACCGGCAGTCTTCCTTCCCTCGGGGTTGCCAAGAGGATTTTTCTTGGTATTCGAGAAATTAGAGAAATTAAACATATAAAAAATTATTTTTATATGTTAACGGGACAGTATATTATTCACTCATATTCCCGCTGGACGCTTTAAAGCTCTATAATCGCCACTGCTATCTACTAATCTACTTTAAAAAATCATGCTTTTTATTATTGTAAAAAGTAACAAACATGAAGTTTATATACTTTATTCGAGCCACTATTTAAGAATATTGCTTGATACCTTATATTTTAAAGATTTACTTACACATTTTTTTGTACCTATGTTATCCTTACCATCACTTACCATTACTCTTCTGTACTGACATACAACTTTCGCTTCGTCTACATTCATACATCTTCGCATGCAAACTCGACAGTTGTTCAGGCTTCCAACAGGACCCTCTTCCAGTATCTGGTTAATCTGGTCATGCCACGTCTTCCGCGGTCGCCCTCTTTTTCTGACGCTGTCAACACTTGCATCACATATCTTTCTTACCATTCTTTCCTCAAAACATGTCCAACATGTCCAAACCACCTGAGCGACCCTATTTTTATTCTATATATTATGCTACGATCAGCTTTACATTCATTCCTAATATATTCATTCTTTACTCTATCATACATGGATTTACCACACATACGCCTAAGAGACTTCATCTCCACTGCATTCAATCTACTTTCGTTCCTCTTCTGCCAGCTTCTGGCAAATCCCCCTAACTCAAATGTCTTACTATCCAAATCTTCCTACATTCTCCAGCGCACATGTACAGAAAATATTTCAGGTTTGGAGTCTGGCGGGCTGGCTCCCAAGTTTCGCTGCAAATCCATCTTCTGAATTCGAGCGCATTCCCCGCGCGGAGTCCCTTGTACCATGACCTGCCCCAGCCGGCCGGCTGCGCACACCTGCTGCGCACATGCGCCCAGTGGTGCGTTTCGCACGGCCCCCGATATTTAATGCTTTTAATACTTGTACTTACTTATCACCACGCCGTTTCCCCGTGAGCAGAGAGAATAGAGCGCCACACTCTCATGTCCCGACATAAAACTCTCGGCCCATCCACATTCATACTGCCAGGGTTTTCGAGAATACCTGCGTACTGGGAACTCTTTACAACTCCTTGATGCGGAGTAGATTCGAGAGTGGTTCGATGATCTGGGGGCCACATGAGGGCAGGTACTCTCTTATCATGGAGAAAGTCCAAAATAAGTTTCTGAGGTATCTATCTCTACATGAGAGAGTACGGGCATTATCCTTGGCTTTACCTAACCGAGTTTCTCCATGCTACTACGTATGGGTACTACCATGGTATGCTTGGCTACAATAGTCTAGAGACTAGAAGGAATGTGTATTTGATTACACATTTTTATCGATTGTTGCGCGGTGTGATCGATAATCCTGAAATTATGCAGAGCATTGGTTTGTGTGTTCCTGATAATTACATTAGACATCGTCAGCATAGATTGTTTCACATTCCAATATACAGGACCAACCTGCCGATGGTTATGCCTGTTGAAAGAGCCACAGCTATGTTGAACAAAATCGCTTTGGGTATTGATATATTGTCTGTGTCTGAGGGGGTTTCCCGAAGCGGGATTCTCCTACACCTTTGACCAGGTTTTATGTTATTTTTAATTTATTAAAAATTTTTATTTTGATATATACTTCCTTATATGTATGCCTTAAACATTTTGTTTGTAATGTACATATTATCAAATAAATTGAATTGAATTGAACTGAACATCTTCGCTTCCAGGCTCGGCGGTTGTTGAGGCTTCTAACGGGACCACCTTCCAGTATCTGGTTAATCGCGTGTCGTTTCCTGCCTGAAAGTTCTCTCATTACATGACCGAAATATTTGGATCTTTAATGTTCTGATTACTTGATTTTATGAATTCCCTTAAATATCTTTATTCGATACTCTATATTCGTCCACCCACCACCCAGCTTATTTTGAGTATCCTTCCGTAGATCCACATCATGCCTCAAGTCGCCTTATCAATTATTCGGTAAGCGTCCTTGCTTCTATTAAATAATACGAAAACACGTAGTATTTGACAATTCGAATGCGATTAGCAAAGGAAGAATGATTTATAATTCATATTTTTCTTCCTTTTGATAGACCTGTGTGGTCTATTCTCCAGAGGCTCTCCTATGATATGGATTCCCAGCTGTCCTTCCATCTTTTGGGAGGTCTTCCGTGAGGGTGGGTTACGTGAGGCTGATTATGTAGTATATAAGAAAGTCTGGTACTGTCCATTCTTTGGACATAACCAAACCACGCAAAACAGGGCAATGAGAATTATATTAAAAAAAAGTAAATACACCAGAATTGAAGAAATGAGAAAAGCACTCAATTGGATGGAAATTAAAAAAATACTTATTTATAACGTTCTCGTATTTATACACAAAATTTTCAATAGTAAAATGCCAAAATATTTTTTGAACAAAATTACTGCAAATAGTGATGTACATACATATAATACCAGATATAGGAATAGAATAAGATTACTATATTAGAAAAAAGTATATACACAGATTGTCTAATGTACAGAGGTGTAAAAATATACGATGAGATGCCAGAAAGCATGAAAAATATAAATAAGATGAATGTATTTAAAAAAAATGCTAAAATTACTGTAAAAATAGTATAGAATTGTAGAGCATAAGATTTATTATTAATTATAGATTGTACCATAGATTAGATTAAATGTAAATGTAAATATGTAGGTTATTATGGATGGTATATTAGTAATAGATTTAAGAATGTTAAATGTTAAATACTAGATAATATACAATGTAATATTAACTAACTTAAGAAATAAAATAAAAATTCCTCCTTCGATGTCTACTCCATCATTCAATGCCTTCAGCCTCACATATCTCTCCTATTCAGGTGTTCCTCGTGCGATCTTTCAGAGTCTTGCCAGCTATCATCCTCAGCGGTTTCATCACCTTCGTCAGCATTGACTAAAAAGTGTCCGAAATTCCGCAGCCCTTTTGGGCCCCGGTTCAGGACGCTGCGCCACTGCGCGAGTACCTTTCATTTCGTTCCCGCTACGAAATAACTCCAACAGTGAGAGTTGATTATTCTAAGCACAAAGCCTCCTTGTTCCGATCTCCTTAATCCCAGTGAAGGCTGCAGCAGATAATATTGATTAATCGCCGTGTTTTTCGCAACTCACGCCCGTCGAGATGGGTTTTCTGACAAACAGAATATTCTAGATGACCGAGTGCAGATAAAGTGCATTTTGTATTAAAGTATAACCCCGAGGTGCGAGAGCCATCTGCGCTCTATTACAAACAAGTGCAGCCTCTCGAAATCTTAGTGTGATTTTTTTATCTTGTTAAACAAATCAATCATCTTTATCTTAGTCTCTATGAGAGCAGGCGTGATGAACGAACTTCCGGTAATTTATTGATTAAAAAATCGATTCAGCGATGATAAGATTCTTTATGTAATTTTTAATTTTATGCGCATTTTTTGGGTAAATATAATTACCCTACTCGCTATTATATTTAAACTAGCTGTGCCCGCGCGGCTTCGCACGCTTAGATTTTTAGTACACTGTTTGGATCGTCATAGAACTTTCGCGAACCTTCTAGAACATTCTCCTTCCAGAACTTTCAAGAAATTTATCGAATGTACAGGAACCTTCTAGGCACGCCGCCACTTAGCTTAGAACCTTATAGAACTTTCGGGAATTTTCTAGAACCTTCTCCTTCCAGAACTTTTAAAAGCAGGTTTTTCCGGAACCTTCTAGACTCCCGACACAGTCGGCGCCGCCTATTTTGAAACAATCTGAAGCATTTGCGGCCTTTCCATAACAAAACAATGCGCTAGAAAGCGCATTTTCGTCACCCACTCCCACCCACGCACAGCCATCCCCACCAAACTCGCATATTTTCGATGTGACACCAAGGGCTATCCACCGCCATAACCACCAGTGGGTGGTTGTGGCTGGTTGTGGAGAAAACTTGGCGGATAGGGAAACATACATATATATATATATGTATTGATTACTATTATATTTAAAATAATTTAAATATATATTAATTATAATTTAATTTACATAAACGATAAAGGAAAAAAAATGTGTATAGTAGATTCTCTTTCCATATACATGGAAGAATACGCTCTGGGTCGGGTCAATCTACGTGGAACATGAATAATGACTAGTTATAGTTGACTGTAACATTTTCTACGTTCTACAGTAAATGAAAAGTAATCAAACAGCATTAATCTCTTTGTTACAACTCAACACAACTCAGACATCTCACTCCTCCCTCCCTGGATCAAATTTGCACCTTTACTATTTTCCTGCCAAAAACAATGTCACTAGCACCAACACCACATTTATATAAATTTGATTCTACACTCTTCTCCCTCACTTCTATGATGTTGATATGCATTCCAAGTTTACTTGGAATGGGAATGCATCATCGATAAAAATCGGACAAGCTTCAAATAATAAATAATATTATATATTTAATATTAATTCAATATTCTGTCATTTATTCTGTCAAAGTCAGTGTGGGCAGCCTACTCATAACTTTTTACATAACACTATTAGAGAAGACATTATTGTCACCTGCATTTGCACAAATACCCAACTGCCGAAATCAGGTCATAATTTATTGCTCATTAAACTTCATTTCTCATCACTATTTAATATACACAAACATTCATTTAATTTTCTTATATAGGTATATACCTAAATATACTTTTAACTGTGCTATTATATATACATTATGTTACTATCCATGCATATGATTTTTTATTTATATTACTTTACTTTCACTATTGCTTTGTATTATACAATATATACTGTTCTTATTATTCACATTTTATATTTATATACTCAATTAATTAATTAAATTATTTTATAGTTATAAAGTATTTTGTTTTATATCTTTATTATTTTTTGTTCTCACTATATTGTTCAGCTGCTCGTCTCGGCACAGGTTCTTCCTAGTGAGATGAGCGGCTCCATCTCCTATGTCATGTAACAAGATGAAGATAAATAAATAAATAAAATAAAAATAAATAAACATCAAAAAGACGCAGAGGTCGACCCAGCGCCACATGGTGTAGTGTGGAGAAGGATCTGAAGAATGTCCAGTTGGACGAAGCGACGGCCCAGAACAAGGATTCGAAGAAAATAAAAGAAAGGATGGCCGACTCCAAATAAAATGGGAAGCGGGTGAAGAGAAAGAAGAAGATTTAAAGTATGTTAAAAATTTTCAATAACATAATGCTGGATTTCATCCCCAAGGGAACATCATTAATCAAGATATATTATAAGTGGGGTATAAAAGCAAAGGCAGCAATCTCAGAAAAAACTTGAATGCTATCACTAATTTATGATGTAGTGAATTCAAAATTTTATAGGAAACAGCTTATAAATTTATAGGAAACATGGTTTTGGAAGAGGTAGACATATAAAAAATAGAATTAAGTACGTTTTAAATTAGTAATCCGCGGTGATTGAAATCAAAACTTTTGCATTTATACCCCACATATAAATAAAGTCTGAAAGAAATTATTTCGTTTCATTTGATGTATACTTGGTGGAATCCTTTATCAGTTTTGTCAGTAGCACGGGTGACCTAATAATTATTGCAAAAGTAATATTTTCACGCCATTAACAATGGATTAAAAAAATACACCTTTTTGAATATTGAATAATAGACTCAACGTAGACAGCGCGTTGTAATCCCGGGTTAAATAAATATTTGTAAAAGACGCACAAAGAGTTTCATGCGATCGTAATGACTTTATGTTTGATGGACACAACACGAGAGAGCCGATTGAAGTCCGCTCTCTTACGGACCCGAAGGTCAGAGTTCAATATGAGCGTCGCTGGCAATCGAGTTAGTCTAATACAAATAAACTGACAGGTACACAGGTACTGACAGTGAAGAGAAAAAGTAGAATCAGAAATTATTCTTAATTATTTTAAAAATAAAACACAGCCTTGTTTAAATGTCAACCCTCATAGGGATCTATGTAAAATAAATATAGTTAAAATGATATGGTAAGTACTTGAGAAATATGTATTGGTACTAGGGTCCAATAAAGAGTACCAAAAATAAAAGGTATATAAACAAAATCGTTCAAAAGTCACCCAAGTGAGTTTTGAAAAAAAAAAAAAGTTTTCTGAAGAAATGTTGCTGTTCTAACAACCAAATTATTATTTGTTAAATAGGTAAAAATAAAATCAATAATATCTTATTATTATATAGTACATTAAATTAAATCCATACATGATATATATTATATTGATATATACCAATATTTATATAATACTGAAGTGCAATAGAGGAACAATAATGTTGAATGAACTAAAATTAGAATCAGTGGAACAGAGAATATAAAATATAATAACAATTGTTAGCTTGTCCCAAAAAGATCCGTTGTTATCTCAAAGTTTCGAGCAGATCGAATTATTCATCTTCAGGGGGGAGGGTTTTATTTCTTGCATTGAAGTGTCGCTCCAAAGCGATCGTAAATACGTTTTTTCAGACCAATAGTCCAGTGCTATGTAAATTTACTCTGTATAATTATACTGCTTACGGCCTAAGGAATAATAGATTATATTATAGATTAAGATGTATTATAGATTGTATAATACTATAGGATATGTAAATGTAAAGTGTAAAATACTATTTAATATACAGGAGTGTCATGTTAACTAACTTAAGAAATATAAAAAATAAAAATAAAAAGCGCTTATTCTGCCGGTAAGTGAATGGTTTGGGGAAATATTCTGCTTTTATGTGAATTTTTTAATAAGTGTATCACAGTATTTTAATAAGTGTATATACAGGAGTGTCATGTTAACTAACTTAAGAAATATAAAAAATAAAAATAAAAAGCGCTTATTCTGCCGGTAAGTGAATGGTTTGGGGAAATATTCTGCTTTTATGTGAATTTTTTAATAAGTGTATCACAGTTCTAGTTTGTTTCCGTATTTCGTGCCCCAATGACAGCAATATTGTTTTCATTTTAATAAAAATCATGCGACTATAAACACGATTCGAGCTGAATACCAAAACTTAATGACGTTTCACACAGAAAGCTCGGTCGAGCCCGGTCGGTAAAGGAGATACCTACCACAGCCGGAGAGCTCGATTATAATAATTCAATCCGAATTCAACAGACGGCGCAAAAATTCCCGCGCAAAGGGATGCCAGCGGCCGCGCATCAGCGGGGCGATCTGTCATTTGCCTGATGGCGTCGGCCGCGGAGACCGTCGACATCTCAAAGGCGTTTTAAAATGTCGGAGAATATTTCGGATCGCTTATCCCCCGCCGCTGGACCGGTTTCCCGGCATTTTTCATCCGGTTCGGCCCGTCCTGCCGATGGCCTGCGTCGCTTTATCTTTTTTCGTCGCCATCTTGCGCGGGCTTTGGGCGCGCAGGTTGGCACCGCCGCTCGCGTCAGGCAGGACCGGATTGGTGGCCCGGGCAGCGTTTTAATTTTTCTTCGATGCGTGCGGACCATAAACACATCTTACGCCGGCCGCACACTGGATGCGTTTTCATATGAAATTGAGTAGTACGTATACGTACGAATACGCAAGTAAATTCCTGATACTAAACATCGCACACTGTACACGATTTAGTAGTGCATGTACGCACGTATAGATGCAACGTCCGACACGATCCGGATTTGTTCGGAAATTCTTGCGATTTCGTACGACGGATATTGAAAATTTTGTCAATTTGACACATGACCACAAATGTTTGTGGGACCAAAGTGACTCAATTACGTGACCATCAGCGCAGATCATGGCGGAGGATTCTCTATTATTTCTAGATAGGATAGAGATTTCTAAAGAACTAAAAAATACCTCAATGTTAAATAATTTGGTTTAATGAAGGTGAGGTATAATTATGTAGGAACTTCAAACAAAAAACTTTTAAATATTTATTCGATATTATGATCTCTCGTTGCACTTCGATTCTCCGGCATTTGTGAATCTATTAGATAGATAGTCATGAAATTTGTCATTATTTAAGTCTGCCATAATAGAGTTTTCCATAAGATACAGATTATTCATTTGGCACAAACGTCATTGGAGAAATGCGCAAAGTAACTGATCGTGACAACGCAAGACGCAATCAATGTTCACGCTCCAATACGTACGAAAGTAGTCGTACGAATACGTACGTAATAATGCGTATCCAAAGTGCGGCCGGCCTGAGCGGTACATTTTGAACAAAAAATACGTGCACCATTTTTTGAAAGAGAGTGAGAATTGAGTCTGGAAATGTACCTACAACATTTGTTGCTTGCAAAAAATGTTGTTCAATGTTCAGTCTATTATTGCAACCTTTAAACCCGGTTTTGCATATTTATTTCTGTGTGCGGGGCTGGGAAACATGTGTGCGGACAATTTTACTGCCACAAATTTCACAATTTTCTTATTACAACCCTGTGTTGCGAGGGAAACTCTTCTATTTATTTATTTAATTATTTAATAATCTTCTGGATCTAACACCGGCATATAATACGAGAGGCAGTAAAATGGTAAATAGAAATATGCCAACTTACAACACAACTTTTGGCCAAAGAAGCTATATCTATTTTGCAACAAAACTCTATAACATCCTTCCCCCAACCTTCAAAAATATTGAAAAGATTGAAGAGTTCAAAAAAAAGATAAAAACATGGCTAAAACAAATCGATGCAGATAAATTAGTAGGAGTATTGAAAACTACGCAGTAATTTAAAAATAAAAAATAAATAAGTATAAACTAGTCCGCCTCAGCACAGGAACCCCTAGTGAGGAGGACTAAGAACAATAATATCAACAATATCATTATGCATACATACTATTATATTAAACGTAAACAAATTGTATCTAAGTAGAACCTAATAAAAAAAAAATAATAATAATTTTTGCTTCTACTTCTACTATACTTGTACTCTACTTCTGATGACTAATTTATTTAAAAAAAAATCTTATATCATAATTGTTATGTTTGTACACACATTTTATCAGACTGAAGCGAAACAATTACTTACAAAAAAAAAATTACAGTTATGTTTTGTTTTGACGTCCAATATACGATGAATTATATAAAGTTATTCAACAATAATAATTTTATATGTATGTTCTGAGAACACAGTTACTGGATTTTGTGCACAGAGAGATTATCTATTATTAATAAAATAATGAAAAATTTATTTCGATCACACCTAAATTTTGTTTTAAGAAATTCTACATATTTTGGGAGAAACACTGCCCTCTTTGGACTATACTTACTGAAATTAATGATGAAATATAGACAGATTTGGTTATAGTTAGAGGGGGTGTGGTTACAATTACGAAGGTGCAAAGTAATTATAATAGGAAAAAGTTTAAGAGAGGCCTGTTTATAAACTTTATTTGATTATTTCTAATATTAAAGTTTCTATGAATACTTTTCTAAATTTCTAATATTTTGAGATTATCCAAATGAAGGAGTGATTTAAATAGTGGAGAGTAGATTACTGAGTGATTTTGGGTTTCGATTTGGATAATCTAGAAATATTAGAAATTAGTAAAAGTATGTATTAATAGAAACTTAAGTACTACAAATAATCAAACATTCGTCTATGAACACTTTAGTATCACTGGAAACACTTTGTATATCACTTGCTAGAACATTCCATCCAATTCTCGAAAGTGGTAATCGCATTTATTTATTTCGCCACTCGGTACATCGCTCAATTATCTCGCTTAATATACGTGGCTTCGAAATTCCACGACTGGGCACACCCGCCGTCGTCTGCGGTTTATTTCGCACCGATAGAAATATCAAAACAAACTCACTTGCCCAGCGATGCAGTGCTGCTTTATATACACCATATGCTGGTCTTTCGAACTCTCGAGACGATTATTCCCAATCTAGTGTTTAGAAGAAAGTTTTTTAGGCTATTTCAGGCATCTCCCGAATGTTTTCGATAATCCTAGAGTGTTAAAGTGTGTCCTAGAAGATACTAGAGGCTTCGATCTTATTGTCGTCGTAATATCTTTTTTGAGTCCAGAGAACAAAGTCATCACAATCAATGGTAATAATATGGAAATAGTAGGTGAATATATATACCTAGGACACAAGATAAAAATGAACAAAGATAACCAAACAGCAGAATTGCCAAGACGAATAGGAATGAGCTAGGCTGCTTTTGGCAAACTCAAACATATATTCGAGAACAAAGAGATCCCAATTAGCCTAAAAAGAAAAGTCTTTGAATCGTGCATACTGCCAGTGATGACGTATGGATTGGAGACTATGGCCCTTACAAAGAAAAGTGTAGAAAAGCTCTAATGCACGCAACGATCCATGGAGAAATCCATGCTTGGATTAAGCCTAAGAGATAGAATTAGAAACGACGAAATTAGGCGCAGAACTAGAGTAGTGGATATCATGGATCGTGTAGCGAAGCTAAAATGGCAATGGGCATGACACGTTGCAAGACAGGATACTACAAGATGGCCTCCCAGAGTTTTGAAATGGAGACCTTGGGAAAATAAAAGAGGCGTCGGAAGACCTCAAAAGAGATGGGCCGATGATATTGTCGCTGTGGGGGGAAAGAAATGGCTACAATTAGCCAACAACAGGAAAGAATGGAAAAATAAAGAAGAGGCCTATATCCAGCAGTGGAAAGACGAAGGCTGATGAAGAAGAAGAGGAAGAATATCTTATTACCATCTAGCAATTCGTAGCGTTTTGGCGTGAATCTCTCATTTTGCCGCCAATAAATTGCCCTGGTAATTACAGTAATGGCTGCGAATATTTTTGATAATCCTAGAGTGTAATAGTGTGTCCTTGAATATACTAGAGGCTTCGATCTTATTGTCGTCGTAATATCTTTTAACCATCTAGCAATTCGTAGCATTTTGGCATGAATCTCTCATTTTGCCGCCAATAAATTGCCCCTGGTAATTACAGTAATGGCTGCCGTCAGAATGTTTGCAGATGCGAGCATTTTGTGCGAGCAGCGGAGAGCTCTTCGATCTGGATAAAATAGCTCGGCAGCTTCAGTTGCGGGATAATTATTCCACCGCACACCTGCCGTGATCAATCCCTTTGATCTTTATAACATATTTATTTGGAAAGCTGCGAGTCCTTTCTCAGTTCACCCGATCTTTATTACGTAACTGTGTGCTAAAGGAAAAGAGATGTCAGCCGAAAAAATGCCTGGAGTATTATTATTATTTAAAAAATGGAGGAGTGTGTACTCACGTACGCGTTGTAGAAGTTGTATTTCGTTGACGTAATTGTAATAATAGTTAAAAATGTATATTAATAAAATAGTACAATTTTTAAGGAGATGATAAATATAATTGATAACTCTTTAATGTAGTTAAATTATTTATATTTGTTTGTAAAGTGATACATTGAAAAGGGACCCACCGAATACCCTGAGCCGTTTCATAGGCAATATCTCCCGTATTGGCCCTACACTCTCGCCACCCAGTTCGGCATTATTTTAACGCTAAAGTGGTCATCCTCGCTGACGCTGTGTAAGCGGCGCAGCGAGGCGACCACACAAAACCTCTTCGCTGTCTCCATGGTGCGAAGATGAAGAAATTATAATTTATTACATGAAAATACATAAAATGCAATGTAATCATGTAATATAAACCAGAAATACATGAAATACAGAGATATAAGATATACCAACATGTAATGCAGCAAAACAAAAGAGAGCACGCTTGGTAAAAATAAATAAAAATAAAATTTAAAAAATTATATATACATTATATAAAAATATATATAAAACAAAAAAAAGAGAACGCAAAATGAAAGTAAATCAAATAAAAATCAAAAATAAATTGTTAATTTTTATTAAAACTTTAAGGAACTAAAAATTCGTTATGTATGACTTAATTCGTCTAAATTGTATTTAATAAAATTGGACTTATTTTAGAATATTTTTATACATTCAATGAAAATTAACATACTAATTATTGTTATTACATAGGTACTTATATAGTATTTAGATTAAAAAAAATAAAATTTTAAATTTACATTTAATATTTTACGGGAAAATATGTACGATAAAACTATGTGAAATTAAAATACAAAACCAATATAATAAGAAATTACGAAATTAAAAGCTCATTTTACTTAAGTACAAGTTTTTAATTTTTAATGCTTCAGACGAACTCAAGTGGAAAGTGACTTTTCACTATGATATAGGTAAGTAAATTTGTACGATAAAACTATGTGAAATTAAAATACAAAACCAATATAATTAGAAATTACGAAATTAAAAGCTCATTTTACCAAAGTACAAGTTTGTAGTTTTTTAAATTTCAGACGGTCACAATTGGAGAGTGACTTTTTGCTATATATAGGTAGGTAAGTAAAATTTTTTTTTTTTGAAATATACTTTTTGTCACGACTATAGTTTTGAGAATTGTAGTTACTCTCATCAACAACAGGTGTACCAACAGGTGTACGACGTTGATGACTAAATTAAATACTAAATATAAATTAAATACGAAACGAACTGTTTAGGAATGGAGAGTGGAGGAGAGAAGGGGTTTTACATATTTTATTGGGAATATTGAAATCGAACGATTCATTTTGAAATCAAATTGAATTGAGACGTTCCTGATACTAATTTAATCTTTATGTGTTTTACTCCTGCTGATAGAGTTGATAAATGTTGAGTCTATCATCAAGATACGTATGTATATATGATAACCAGTTGTGTATGCAGTGAATTGTTTTATTTATTCATTTCACATTTAAATTTTATAAATCTTAATTTTTTTATATCGGCTTCACTGGGCAACGCCCATGCAGATGGAAATATTTAACATTTTTTAATTAGACTATTATTTTCGTATGTATGGATTACATACACATATTTACACATTTAAATAAAATAAGAAAAAATTCTTCATAAACAGTAATGTCAAAGATATAATAATCTTTCGTGATTAAAATAATATGTATATTTAAGTTATTTAGTGTAGTAGTACAAAAAATTACATGAATGAATACAGCTTTAAATTTTTTATATGAAGTTTTATCTGATTATAAATAATATAAACATGTTTATATTCTCACCTGTAGATGAGAACATCTGTAGTTATCGAAACTAGTAGATACTGTATACATGAACTCAAAAGTGGTCTACAAGTGTTTTATTTTTGTATTATACTTAATACTGCGATGAGGTACTAATTTTTAAATTCCAACAAAATCAATATAAAATCCTGTTGTAAAAACTGTTTTTTACGGAGATGATTTACACTTTTTAAAAAAAAAAACATTATTCCATCCCAAAATTATTATATTAGGTGAATCTATAAGTAAACAATTATTTAAGTGGCAACAAAAAAAATTAACTACATTTAATTTTATTTTTAATCGATTTAATCTCCATCGTTATCTAGGACCTTTTGCCATCTTGTTGGTAGACTTTTAAGAAAAATATTATTCTAGGAGTTTTTAAAGCGTCATTATTAAAGTCAAAATCACCATCGGAAAATTTTCTAAACCAACATTGGCACTTATTTACTTTCAATACGTGTCCATACACATCTCAAATTTTCTTTGTTGCAACCATTGCATTAACATCCCATGAACTCATGAAAAATCACGGGATATAGAAATAATTAATAACGACCCTTGCGTGCAACATGAGTCGCGCGCTGATTGACGTACATACTCGGGTGCCCGGACCTTATTATTAGCTAGTCATCATCAGTATTGTTGTTGTATTTCGTATTCCATACACATCACAAATTTTCTTTGTTGCAACCATTGCATTATCACCCCGTGAACTCGTGTAAAATCACGGGACAGAAATAATTAATAACGACCCTTTCGTGCAACATGAGTCGCGCGCTGATTGACGTACATACTCGGGCGCCCGGGCCTCATTATTAGCTAGTCATCATCAGTGTTTTTTTTGTAATTCGAGCCTTATTCCAACGACTTACAAACAGACAGACTTAGGATAGTTGATTCATGTTTTTATGTATTATCATTATGTATGTTGTATGTGAAATGTCGGTAGGTATGGGTAATTTGATAGATTACGAGGTTTATCGTGAGCACATTTTTCTGGTTTTCAATTGGTTGGTACAAAATGTCCTCACTCAGTCGGTAACTGATTCGAAGTTGATATCGTCACCAATAACTTATGAATGGTTTAGAGATGACGAAATCCTAGGCTCAGCCGAGAGATAAAAAGAGTGTCAACAGAATGACACATGTCAGATTTCCACGGTCGCTATTGTTGTTATTACTTTGCTTCAGACAAATAAAGGGAGTGATTCTGTGAGACCCGAATAAGTATTATTTCAATCATACCCGTAAGGCGAGGACTTAACTTGATCATTATTTTCTATCAGATAAATATTTGATTTCCAAAATATACCTAGTTACAGTTACAGCTTATTTCAATGTGTTTTCTGCATCGCACTGAATGCAATTATTAATCAGAATTCCGTTGGCAGCGGCGTCATTTATTGGCGCATTTCATACTTTGGAATTATTATTTTTAAATAATAATCGAAGTATTTTTATAAAATAAAAACTTACTTTTATTTTGTGTGTAAAGCCTCAAAATACGGTAATAAATAGATGTTTAAAATCATCTCTTTATATAATTAAAAAGCGTTTTAAAATCAAGAAAACACGTAAAAATTCCTTTAAATTTAAAACATTATAACTTTATTAATACTGAATATTTCTTGATTTCCTTAGTAAAAATTCTACATAGTAAAGTATACTTTATACGTATAAAAAAACATATTACACGTACATACAAATATTCATAAAAAATTAGCGCCGCCTAGGACACTAAAAACGATTTTTTGGCCACGGCCTGTCGATTAATGCTTACATTTTATTAATTATTATGAATAATGTCCAGTTTATTACTTTTATATAATAACAAAGATTCTATCTAAGTTAATGCTCTAAAAAAATTGCAGCCTAGAGTATAAATTCTGATATAAATGAATAATAAAGATCCACATTTTCGTAAAAAAAAAACGCCTAAATATGCATTTGCAGTGAGTGTGCCGCCTTAAGTGAGCATAATAAATAAAAATATTTGGTGTGACCATAATATATATAGTGACCATAATATATATAGTGTCACACGCGACGCGGGGAGTTTTGTGCTAGACTCAAATAATGGCGACTTTTCAGACACCTCTCCGACCTCCTTTACATGCTAATGAGAAAATATTTGCACCTTTATCAACAAAAAATAATATATTCACGAATAATAATCGACATTCTCTTCCGAACCACCCTACATAATTATATAACGTACCCACGTCAAATTCAAATTTTGCTCAGATACAATGTAAAAAATGGAAAATTTTATTTAAAAAAATATAATAAACAGAATAAGGATAAATATTCAAATAAAGTTTTATAAAAAAAATAGCGGCAAGAATCCTTTCCTATCTGTTTAGGTACTTATGTGAACTTTAATGTGTATACTTTAATGTGAAGAAAGAATACAATTTATATTAAAGTTTTAAAACCAAATTAATTAATCAATTAGAAAGACATACAGAAAAATCTAATTCACGAAAAAATATTGGGTTACTACTAGGATTCGAACCCAGGTCACCTCTTTTCCGGGGCCGGTGCTCTGACCACTAAGCTATAGCAACCCTCTATGTTTCCGTGAATATATCGACCTAATATGTAGTTCTTATTTTTATTAATTGATTATTTTCTCGTGAATTAGATTTTTATGTATGTCTTTCTAATTGATTAATTAATTTGGTTTTAAAATTTCACAAAACTTTGTTCTGAAAAATTACATTTCACTCACACAAAAATTCACAAATATGAATGTGTTCTTAAATATATATTAAAGTTGTTTGTCTAGTAGTGAAGATTCGCTTAATGTTACCATGATCGGGGATTCGATTATATTATAAGTAGGCATAAATATAGGTTATGCTGATACTGAACTTTGAGAGAAATATCTGTTAGCGACATCAAACTTGCATTTTATTTCAATATTTGCAATTAAGTTTCTCTAAAAACTTGTACTACCACTACAGTAACATATGATATATGGAATATTTAAAATTCGTTCGTTTAAATTCAAGTCAAATAAAATGACAGAAATCCTACAAAAATTTATTTTTCAAATTTTTACAAGGTTTTAATAGTTTTATTTGACTTGTATAAGAGCGAATGAATATACGATTTAAATCATATGAACGATTGTCTAATATTTTGTACCGATTTATGTTAATGTTAATGTTATGTTATGTTAATCATTAACGTTATTTTGTGTTAAAAGTGCATATCATTTTATGTTAATAGTTTTATGGGAGTGACAAGAAATAATGATTTATACTATCTGTAACCAATCAAAAATGACTGAACATTGGTTCGCGTCTTTGCTAATCCCTAGTATATATTCAAAGCATCTTTTTGGCGGTCTACGGAGAGGTGGCCGTAGCCACATGAGTTAATCGGCCGGTTCGGGTTTGGTGCCCGGGGCTCAAGCCCCATCTCCAGCCATTTTTAGCCATGAATTCGAACGAAATTATGGACGCTGCACGGAGTTATGGGGACAGACAGACAGACGGACAGATAGACAA